>MPUH01000195.1:0-84454 GCA_001970955.1 Stentor coeruleus | reverse complement strand
GGGGGATTTAGATTTTTGGTTTTGGGTGTATAAAGGCAAGTTTTTTAAAGTAACTAGAAAGAGGATTTATAGAAGATTGGGTTTAAATTAAGGTGAGTAGGATTTTTGAATAATTTTTATGTAGTGATGATGCTGTATATGTAGTGATGATAATACATATGCAGTGATTTATTAAAGCTGCTGGCATTTTGCAGGAGTGACTTTGTTGGTATTTTTTCAGATATGATATTAAATTTATTGTTTTAGCTACGAATTTTTAGTTTATGATAATTAAGGCTGATGCTTACATTTTTAAGTTTAAGATAAATAAGGTTGATGGGTAAGATTTTTAATTTAAGTAATAATCATCGAATAATTCAAAAGGGTTTAGGTATCCAGAAGGAGTGCATCAAAATATATTATTCTTTACTTCATAATTAATATCAGATTTAAATTTTGTTGCTTTTATTAATGCCTAAAATAATCTCAGCCATATCATTACAATATCACCTTATTACCTAGTTATAATATATAATATATCTTGCAAATATCAAAATCTATGTAAAATGGTAAATTTTATTCCAAATATTTTTTTCTTAACGTTTGTTTTTCTGTATATCAGAAAAAATATTTTAATTAATGAACTTCTTTAAGCTTTCTGAAAATATTTTCAGTAGAGCACAGACAAGTTTGTATTTATAAATGACTTCGAGCCAGGCCATTGTAAGTAAGAAATTGCATAGCCCTGAATATAATGAAAAATATAAGACAGAGCTTTGCAGAAACTGGCAAAATGGATTCTGCTCTTTCAATGGGAAATGTGTGTTTGCTCATGGAAAAGAAGAACTCAGAGAAAAATATCTTACAACTTCTGATGAAAAATTCATGCAAATAACAGATTCAGCTCATAAGAGCCCAAGTCCCTTAACAACTAAAAAGCGCCTACCTGTTTTTGTGGAACTTTCTAAGAGGTTATTCTATGAAAGTGATTAATTTAGCTTAAACTATATTTGCTATGAAGCTTTGCATTACTTACTGTTCATTATGTCATTTTATATAATTTTCAAACCTCTTGGCATTTTACTTCTTGCTACTACTTACACTTTCTTAATGCGCTTAGGGACTTTAATTATTTTCAAGCTCATTTTCCCTCTCAACCCTAATAATTATTTTTAAAACTATTTATTATCTTAAACTTTTACATCAAATAAATATCTTTAAAGCATAGAAGAAGCATACTCGTCAGTTAAGATCTTTAAATATTATTCTTTAACTTGAGTTATTGTCTTACTTTAAATATAATTGACTTAATTATTTGAATAAGAGGCAAATTCCCCTCATGACTAAAATCAATCCTAAATAGAATAATTTGATTTTGGTTTTTTGTGAACCACTTATATGCAGTAAGTATTAAATACTACTCTTAATTTCATAGATTATATTATTATTAGTTATAGTTTATCGCTTGCTATGTGTGAAATAATTTTTCTTATGTTCGTTTTCAAGAATTGCATTATAATGAATTAAGGCATGCTGATTTGTTTATAAATCTAAGCTGGTTGCTTTTTTACAAGCCTTACCAAAAATTTTGTTTCATTTTTCAGTAATATTTTGCAAAACTACAAAACATCTTCGCCTTTTTTTATATTAAATTTGATGATTTTACTCTTGGAGAGAATGAACAAAATTATTATGGTATAAGTTAATAATAATTTCTAAATCTTTTTCTGATTGATTTTACTTAGAAATTAAAGATTAATCAAGCTACTCTTGTACTGTTAAAAATTCTGACTTTACTTTGAGTAGTTTGATTGCATGGAGCTTCTATGATTTGCTGATACAATAATTTTTTATAGTTGATTTTTATTTTCACTTTCCCATTGATGCTTTCTTCTTCGAAATTCTTTTCGCTTATTTTATCTTTGCTGTTATGAATCTTGTTAGTCTTTTACTTTGAGACTTCTTCAGGATAATTTTTTCTATTTTCTTTGGTAAATTTTTATTTGTATTTTTGTCTTTATTTCGTTTCCGCTTGGAATTTCATAAGTTTTTCTAAGCCTGGCTTACATTTTTCTTGTTCTTAGCTTTTAAATTCTGAAGGGCTATGCACTTTCTACTCATATTTATAGTATTATATTCCTAGACTACTTATAATTTATCCTTTATATTTCAAGATCTTATGCCTTAAAACATCTCTTTGAAGTTTATAAACGCTATCTACGAAAATTGTAAATCCCAAAATTAAGTCAATCAATGATTAAATTCAGACAAAATTCGATTTGAATAGGGTATAAAGCAGATATATGATTACAGGGGTGCAAGCAGAATAAAAGGCATTCATACATTTAAAATTAATTATTTTTACTTTAGTGATATAGGAAGACTTGACTAGCCATCTTCTTTTATAAAGCATCATCATAACTTAAAAAATTATCAGTAAGGCAATATGTAAATATTACGAAAATCATGAACTAAAAAATGAATAAAGATTGAGAAGAATATCATTTACAAAGATTAAAAAAAACTAGTGATGCATTCAAATAACATTCAATAATAAGTTAAGCAGATTCATGATCGATAAATTTAGCTTCCAATACAAAATATCTTATAAATAGAACTAGTCTCTTTTCGTTTTTAGCTATAAAACACAAATTCATTCTACTAATTAATAATATTCATCCTTTAAACCTTGGTAGATATAAGAGATTGGATTTCAAACATTAATCATGTATAAAGCCTCTAAAACTATAGTTTATTCTGCCAAAAAGGTTATCTTTTATTAATCCAGAATAAATCTAGCATATCAAAATTTTCTCAGTGTTAACAAAATTTAAACATTCCTAACTAAAATTAAATTTTACATACTGAAACTTTCTTTTCCCATGCAAAAGCAAAATAAAAACATTTATTGATGCTTTAAAAATACAGTAATCAACCTTAAATTTAAATTTCCACTAAAAACCGCTTTTCAACATACAAAATTTTCAAATTTTCCCTATTAAAAAACATCATCCACAATATTCAAATTGTAAAATCCTTATCCGAACTATAAAAACAAACACCTAACACCCAATTCCAAATAAGATTAACAACCGAACTTCATCTTTGACAAATACCGCGAAAAAAAAAAACGGCATACTTCAGTATTTCCAACTCCATTTAACTCTGATATGCGTTTCTTCAAAGTTATAACAGCATCATAAAGGACTTACAAAAATAACATTTTATTATATTTAGCATTGTTTTAAAGCCATAACTCTTCTTCTAGTTATACAAGAATTAGAAATGCTACAAAGACCAACAGGCTTTGGGGCAACATAGCACAAGTCTCTAATACACACAGGCTCGATTTCTCTTTCTAGTGATGTGTAAACATCAACTAATTTTGTTTGTAATTTACTGTACAAGAATTTCTGTTCATCAGAAATATCAATCATCAAATGCATACACTGTGTAGGATGTGTCAAAAGTACCTCAGAAAAGCATGTCTTTGTGTCGTCATTACTATCGCATTCCATATCGATCGTACTAGCATCAGATATTCGTTTAACAGGTTCTTCAGCTATGAACTCTTGGTAGTACATGTTATAAATATAAATGGCTGTGAAGATAGGACTAGGGGTTTTAGCTTTAGCGATACTAGTGAATTTGGTCTATCCTTTGCCTCTTGGATGCAATTTGATAGTCTTTACTATGATTCCGATTTATATTGGGGCGTTGAGGTCTAGGAAACTCAGTCCTTTATGGGAGAATAAAGATGATGAGGATACTGAGGTTAAGGTTATATCTGGAGCTGAAGCAGCTAAGTTTCCTTTTGTCGCTTCTGGTGTGCTGTTATCTTTGTATGTTGCAATAAAGTATGTGAGTCCCGAATTAGTCAATATGCTGATTTCTGTGTATTTGACTTTGATTGGAGCTTATTGTACGAAGTATTATGTGTACATGCAATTAAAGCAAAGGAAGATAATGGAACACCCTTGGAAGTTTAAGAAAATGATCAGGATACCTTATTTCATGCCTAATGCTGAAGCGTTAGAGCTTACATATCAAGACTTTTTAGCGTATTTCTTGGTACTTCCATTGGCTGTCTTGTATTTTTATACTAAAAATTGGGTTATTTGTGATATTTTTGGTGTAGCTCTTTCGATAAATGCCCTTGAAAACATGCCTATTGGGAGCTTTATGATTGGTTTCGGCTTGCTTTCAGCTTTATTGTTTTATGATGTATTTTTTGTTTTTGGCACTGATGTTATGCTTACAGTTGCTAAGAATATCGATGGGCCAATCAAACTTTTATTCCCTAAAGTAGCTGGAGGGTTTTCTATGATTGGTCTTGGGGATATTATCATGCCTGGGATTTTGATTACTATGACCTTGAGATACGATTTGTTTAGGTTGCATAAAAGGGAAGGTAAAGGAAAAAACATATACTTTTTAGCGAGCTTTACTGGATATGCTCTTGGGATATGTGCTACACTTTGTGCTATGCTCATTATGGAAAGAGAACAGCCTGCATTGCTGTATTTGGTACCGTTTACAATTGTTTCGATTCTTTTGACAGCTTTGGTTACGGGAGAATTTTCACAGCTTTGGCTTTATAAAGAGGAAAACAGTGAATAGTTTAGTAGTTGAATATTATTCAGATAAGTAGTTTGGAATATTTGATGGAGTTATTTTAAAGTGTGATTAGTTTTGAATAATTTCTTTATAAAATGATTATGAGAATTTATTATTTTTAAGGCTATGTCAAGCTTTTAACTTATTATGAAGCTTAATAGATTATCACTTATTTGTAATAATTTCAAATATGTATTTTATCATACTTAAAGTACAATTTTGAATAAAAATTTATTTCTATTATAATGAATAGTAATCATATACTTAAATTTTTACATTGCATTTACTTGACTTTAGTTTTTTTTTTTTAAGCTATCTATATCAATCTTATATATTTTACAACTTCCTATAACTCTTTATTTCATACCCAAATATTATATTTTAAATAGTTTAATAATCTCGATTAAACGCATTTCTTGCTTGCTCATGAATATTATTTGCTTCTGTCCATTCTCCTCTTAAAATAAATTCTTGTTGAGTATCGTTTTCTTTCATAAAAATATTTAATTCTTCTAAAATATTTTGAAGTCTTTTATTAGTATTTGAAATCATTTGAATTGACTCTTGTATGATTTCTTCTTGCTTTCTTATTATGCATTCCTCAGCATTTTTATCTCTGAGTTTTTCTAAACAGTCTTTTTCTCTTAGATTTTTTAAGATAATAAAGGACTCATGCTCTCTTGTCATTCTCTTCACAATTTCTGATATGATCTTTAGTTAGCATTTATTGTCTTTTCCATCATTTTATATTATAATCATATTATTTAAAAAAGATAGGATCAGTACATATACTAAATATTATAAACAAGGCTAAATTTAATAATTTTCAACTTGTATATAAAGAATTTCAGCTATAAACATATATTTCTATGAACCCTTTTTAAAATCAACACTATTTTAACTAGAAATTCAAAAATGAAACTTTGATTTAAATTTCTTATCATTTCGCATATGCTTGAATTTTTCTTCAAATCAAATCCTAAAAATTTCCATGCTCTATTTTCAGAATTCTTAATCCAGAAAATTATTATTCACGCAATTATATATCTTTGAGTTTTTCCCTATCAAATACATACAAAAATATTTGAAAATAACTTGGATTTTTTAAAGTTTTCTAAGTTTTACTAATGCTTATTATATTTTATATTGAAAGCTAATGTAAAAAGCTTTCAGATATTACAAAAGAAGAATTTTTATAAGTAAATATGTTAGTCTATTACTTATATGTTATCAAAATATATAATTATTTCATTATTTTCATATCTGATTATTTCTTTAATTACAGACTTCCTCAATACACCTATTCCCCACAGCATTAGATGATGCATGGCTATACTAAAACTGGATAATAAAATACTAATCTAGGATTCTTTTTTCAAAATAGTATTAATAGGAGACTTAGCAGGAGATATAGTATTTTTTATACTGGAAGAAAACTTTCAGATAGCTTACTAATGATTTATCCAAGTTTCGATAAGCATCTAGAAATCTGTGTCATCATTTATAGCTTTATTTAGAAAAAATTCTTCCCTATGCTTTCTGTGATGAAAAAAATACTTTTTGCCTAATAGTGATTATGGAAGAACTTTACTAGTTCATAAATTATTAGCTCCTATTAAACTTCTATTGAATTTCACAATTTCAATAATTACGATAATTAAAAACAAACCATTATATTATTGCCTTAAGGTTTATTAGATTAAATTCTAAGTGTCAAAACCTTGTCTATATCAGCTTCAAACTTTATGGAGATTTAATTTCAGTAGTAAAGTCTTAGTATCAATCTTCTTTAATTCAATCAACACAATTCACATTAAAAAACTTTTCAAATTGGGGTAATTCAAATTCTAAGCTTTTCAGCCAAAGTGAGTATAAAAATTATTGTATTACTAAGCTTGGTTATAAATGGAAGACCTTGAAAGAAGCATTAGTGAATCTTTTATCATTAATCACAAGTACTTTGCTCAAACTGACTTATTGGTAAATGAAGCTAAAGATTATAAGCATGTTGAGGAAATGTTTCAAGAGTTCCATAGCCTTAATATAAGTAAGACAGGAAATCAAGTAATTGGAGGTTATTGTATGGAATATATTCTAAAATACTCAAAATTATTAGAAAAACACTTAGAAAACCCTGAGAAACTCAAAAAAAAATCCAAAAGAGAAAAAGTGACTATAAATTTGACCAAATTGCATATGCTAGTTTTTCATATAAAATACTGTTTTCTTTTAGATAAAGAAGACTTTGATACCTTGCCTGAAGATCATGAACGTAAACAAGCTCTCCGAGCTGTGACGACAACAATAGTTTTTGAAGAAAAAAAAGAACTTCAAAGACAAATTGAAAAATTTTATAAGACTTATAATCTTATGAAAGCTGTCATGTCTCGAACATCTGAATATAAACCCTCTATATGGAGAAACTTACTATCTGGATGGTTAACAATATATTATTCTGTGTTTAACAAGAAAAAAGGTAAAAGGGAAGTCAATCTTTTTAACTCAGACGGGAATATTGATAGCATAAAACTCTTATGGAATCTAACCGAATGCAAATTGCTATTCAAACTCCTTCCTATAGCATTACCCTCAATCAATTTCAACCAAATGATTTATATCCCACGCTTATCTCCAAATATCCTTGAAGATTATCATAAACCAAGTGAAAATGAGGCTGCAGTTCATTATATCGAACTTATAGCCCAAGAGCCAATCCTTGCTGGAGCAAAATATACATTATCTCCAGATCCTGATCATATAAGAATACCAATTCGAATCTTATCTCAAGTTCCACTCCATAAAATCCAACATGAATTATTAAAAGAAAATTCTTGTACATGTTGTTCATCAGTATCTCATGAAGGGAAAAAATTTGAAAGACTTATAATTCACTTTCATGGTGGTGGGTTTTTAGGTCAAAAAAGTTTTAGTCATCAAAGCTATTTACGTCTTTGGGCAAATAAAATCGGTGAACCTATTTTTAGTGTTGATTATAGACTTGCTCCAGAAAATCCATTCCCAGATGGTATCGATGATACATGGCAAGCTTATACTTGGCTTGTAAAGTATTCTCATAAATTCTTAGGGGTTGTTCCTCATAAAATCATAGTTATCGGAGATTCTGCTGGGGGGAATTTTGTTGCAGGTCTTACTTTAAAGTGCATAAAAAGCGGTTTTCGGCCTCCTGATGCTGTTTTTATGATATACCCAGCTTTAAATATGGCTGTTGAAAATATTTCTAAAGCATCACTTTTATCTTTAGAGGACCAAATTTTATCTCATGGAATTTTCAATGTTCTTAAAGATGCTTATTTAAAAGGTAAATACCCTACTGATAATGTTTATGTGTCACCTGTGCGATGTGATGGAACTTTACTTGATAAGTTTCCTAGGACTGAAATGATAATTACAATTAATGACCCACTTTGTGGAGATGCGTTTAGGTTTGCTGATAGACTTTTAAGACATGGAAGACAAGTACATATAACAGAGTATCCTGATGGTATACATGCAGTTATGTCACTTGGAAATGAAAATGTTTGGTATCGTCCATGAATGCAACTGGACGACTATTGATGATGCTGTGAAAATTCTAAAGGATTTAATAGAATAAGTTTTAGAATTAATTTTTGAGAAAAATTTTATGTGTGAAGAGTAGAAAAGAAGTTGAGGAGGTTGAAATTTAGTTCCAGTACTAGATTTAAATGATATTTGTGTGCAATTGTAAAGTGCTAGATTGGGTAAATGATGAATCTATGAAGAACAAGTGCTAATTTATGGAAAATTTAAAGATAATTTAATCATTTAAATTGACTCTCATTTTATCATAAAATAGGATTAATATTATATAGATTCATTTCTTATTCAAGCTTTCATAGGCTTTTAATTTAAAATATACCTTTTATATCCATTACTTAAAATCCTATAGGTCAATTAATAGATGGCTAATAATAAATATGAAGGTCTTGCTTACTGGGATTACAGGTACAATAGGAGGTTCAATCCTCAGTGCCATGGCCCCAACTGGATACGAAATTATCTGTCCAGTCAGAAGCAGAGCCAAAGCTCAACCAATTGTTGACCAAATTGGTGGAAATGTTACCTTAGTCGATCTGGATCAATCATTGGATATCCAGACACAGTTTTACAATGTGTCTAAAGGTATTCCAAACATCATACACGCAGGCTTCTTGATGGGTCATCAGGATAATGAAATGGAGACTCAAGTAATTACTGGCTTGATAAATGCGGCAAAGGAGACATCTCAAACTGTTGAGGTTGCTCTTATTGTCACTACTGGAGCTTTTTGTGTAGGACAGGTCTTTGAGCTCTCAGGTGAGGATCAAATTTCTACTGAGAACTGTTTAGATATTGTTAAGTGCAGAGTCGCTCATGAGGAACTAGTTCTAGCATCAAACTCAGCAACTTTGAAAGCTAGCATCACTAGACCAGTATGCATCTATGGTGGAAGTTTCGTTGACCAATACTACAAAGCCTGCAAGCAAAATGGCAAAATCATTGTTCCTTACGGAAATGGATCAATGAGTTATATTCATAAAAGCGACCTCGGGAGATACTATAAGTTACTTTTAGAGTATAAGGGTTCAGGATGCTTTACAATCAGCGAAGGTCTTGGCCCAAATCTTGATGAAGTTATAGAAATAGCTAAAAAAGTTACTGGTGTCCAAGAAGTCGTTAGAATCGATAATCCTTTGGAATATATAGAAACTCATGGCTTTTACCTTTTTGGGCTTACGCTAACATCAAAATTAGATCCAAAAAGAGGAAGAGAGCTGTTTGGCTTTGTCCCTGAGTGCAACTTTGCCAGAGACGCTGAACGTTTATTAATTCTTTAATAGTTTAAAACTTAGATTTAGTATAATATTAGTTTTAGTTAAATTATTTAGTGAGAATTTCAATTGAGATATTATATAAAAAGTATAATAAATATAGTTCAAAAAATAAAAATTGGCATACTTATCAAGAAAAAATGTAAAGCAGGAAAAATTATTTCTTGAAATTTAAAGTCAATCATGATACACCTAAAAAATTAAAGTTTATAAATTATTCGAATTAAATATATATTATTTGCTTAATGGCCTTTATATAAAATCTGTTATGATAAAGTAATTTTTAGCTCAATATACACTAAAGCGAAACTTTTGCTAAATGTTATTATGCATAGTGTTACTTTAGTAAATAAACTCTCTTTGAATTTCTTCGAGATATATTTTCCAGAATTTTTTTAGTCTTAACCACCCTAAATAATTTATAGTTAGATATTAATATTTAAATATTCAACTATTTCCTATCTTTCACCAAAAATTGCATCTTTTTTATCCTCAAGCAGGAAATAGTATGTATAAATTAATATGATTGCATAGAATATTTAGGATAGTTAAGACTAAAAGCATTGATAGTAAAAAAATGTAAAATATATCTCGAAGAAATTCAAAAGAGTTTATTTACCAAAGTAACACTATGTATAATAGCATTAAGCTAAAGTTTCAATTGAAAATCTCACTTAATCACAAACTAAACCAATATTCTACTAAATCTAAGATTTAACCCATTAAAGAACTAATAAACGTTCGGCGTCTCTGGCAAAGTTGTACTCAGGAACGAAGCCAAACAGCTCTCTTCCTCTTTTTGGATCTAATTTTGATGTTAGCGTAAGCTCAAAAAGGTAAAATCCATAAGTTGCCATATGCTCCCAAGGATTATCGATTCTGACGACTTCTTGGACACCACTAACTTTTTTAGCTATTTCTATAACTTCATCAAGATTTGGACCAAGACCTTCGCTAATTGTAAAGCATCCTGAACCCTTATACTCTAAAAGTAGCTTATAGTATCTCCCGAGGTCGCTTTTATGAATATAGCTCACTGATCCATTTCCATGAGGAACAATGATTTTACCATATTGCTTGCAGGCTTTGTAGTATTGGTCAACGAAACTTCCACCATAGATGCATACTGGTCTAGTGATGCTAGCTTTCAAAGTTGCGGAGTTTGATGCTAAAACTAGTTCTTCATGAGCGACTCTACACTTAAGTAAATCTAAACAGTTCTCATTAGAAATCTGATCCTCACCTGAGAGTTCAAAGTTCTGTCCTACACACAAAGCACCAGTAGTGACAATAAGAGCAACTTCAACAGTTTGAGATGTCTCCTTTGCCGCATTTACCAAGCCAGTAATCACTTGAGTCTCCATTTCAGCATCATTATAACTCATCAAGAAGCCTGCGTGTATGATGTTTGGGATACCTCTAGCCACGTTGTAAAACTGTGTCTGGATATCCAATGATTGATCCAGATCGACTAAGGTAATATTTCCACCAACTCGTTCAACAATTGGTTGAGCTTTGGCTCTGCTTCTGACTGGACAGATAATTTCGTATCCAGTTGGGGCCAGGGCACTGAGGATTGAACCTCCTATCGTACCTGTAATCCCAGTAACCAAAACCTTCATATTTATTATTAGCCATCTATTTATTAGCCCATAGGCTTTTAATTAATATATAAACGAGGTATATTTTAAGTTTTAAACTATGAAAATTTGAATAAACAATGAATCTATATAAGAGCGAGTGATAATTTACGATAAAATGAGAGACATTTTTAACGATTGAATTTATAATCGAGAAATTTCTAAAGAATCTGCTTGAGGATGAAAAAAACGCAATTTCTCGCGAAATATAGGAAAGTATGTTTAAATGCTAATATGATATCATAGAGTATTTAGGATAGTTAAACTAAAACATTTATAACAAAAAATCTGGAATATGTATCTCAAAGAAATTCAAAGAGAGCTTATTTACTGAAGTATCACAATATATAATAACATTCAGCTAAAGTTTCAATTGAAAATCTCACTAAATCATTTAACTAAAACCAATATTCTACTAAATCTAAGTTTTTAACCTATTAAAGAACTAATAAACGCTCGGCGTCTCTGGCAAAGTTGCACTCAGGGACGAAACCAAACAGTTCTCTTCCTCTTTTTGGATCTAGTTTTGATGTTAGCGCAAGCTCAAAAAGATAAAAGCCATGAGTTGCCATGTATTCCCAAGGATTATCGATTCTGACGACTTCTTGGACACCAGTAACTTTTTTAGCTATTTCTATAACTTCATCAAGATTTGGACCAAGGCCTTCGCTGATTGTAAAGCATCCTGAACCCTTATGCTCTAAAAGTAGCTTATAGTATCTCCCAAGGTCACTTGTATGAATATAGCTCACTGATCCATTTCCATGAGGAACAATGATTTTACCATTTTGCTTGCAGACTTTGTAGTATTGATCAACGAAACTTCCACCATAAATGCATACTGGTCTAGTGATGCTAGCTTTCAAAGTTGCGGAGTTTGATGCTAGAACTAGTTGCTCATGAGCGACTCTGCACTTAACAAATTCTAAACAGTTATCAGTAGAAATCTGGTCTTCGCCTGAGAGCTCAAGGTTTTGTCCTACACACAAAGCTCCAGTAGTGACAATAAGAGCAGCCTCAACAGTTTGAGATGTCTCCTTTGCCGCATTTATCAAGCCAGTAATCACCTGAGTCTCCATTTCAACATCTTGATGACTCATCAAGAAACCTGAGTGTATGATGTTTGGAATACTTTTAGCCGCGTTATAAAACTGTGTCTGGAAATCCAATGATTGATCCAGATCGACTAAGGTGACATTCCCACCAACACGTTCAACAATAGGTTGAGCTTTGGCTCTGCTTCTGACTGGACAGATAATTTCGTATCCAGTTGGGGCCAGGGCACGGAGGATTGAGCCTCCTATTGTACCTGTAATCCCAGTAAGCAAGACCTTCATATTTATTATTAGCCATCTATTATTTAAGGTATTTGAAATTATTAGCCCATTTATTTTATCGGAGAAAATAAGATTTGGGTTAGCTATAGAAATGGTAAGTTGGTAAGGAATAAAATTTTGTTTTAAATGATGAGATTTAGAATTAGAGAAGACTTCATAGTATTATAAGTAGCCTTAGATTATATTTAGCAATATTAAAGGAGTTTTGAAAATTTAGAGTTTTGGGAAATATTTTGATAAAAAACTAAGCCCAGCATTAGTTATTACACTTATCAAAATAGTTATTTATTTCAAGACTTTTGTATTATTAGCATTTCCTATGTTTTCCCATAAAATTTATTATTATATGTTCACAAATAGCATACTACTATTATAAATTATGCTTCATTATTCCTAAGTCTTTCAATAAGCTTTCTTTGGTCTTCCTCAACTTTCATTAAGCTCTCTAATTGGTATAAATATCGTTCAAGTTCAGCCCTTTTTTCATTTATCACCAGTTCAAGCTCTTGTTGTTTGATTTTCCTAGTCTCTGCCTCATTTTCTAACTGGTTTCTTATCCCAACCGCTCTAAGTTTTTCTTGTTCGATTTTTACTGCTTGACCGTCTAAGACATCAACTAATGATCCAACCATTTCATCGAATTTTTTCATTTTGTTAATAAATTCATATGCTTCAGTCTGCATCATCTGACAATCATTAAATAACCCTGATTCAAGTACTCTAATGTTATTGCTTTCGTCAAATGTAATCGAAACCTTATCAGCCGCCATATTATTGTCAGAAAAGCCTATTTAAAGTCCAAGTATTATAATGATCAGATCCCTTCTAAGGACAATTGCAAACAACAATTCGCCTTTCAGCAATGAATGGGGCTTGCAAGCTGGAAGTAATAATTATTAAGATAAAAGAGTTATTGCTGGGTATACTGTTGCTAATGATTCCATGGTCATGAGCATAAACATAACCAAAGCGAAATTCACGATGAAAGACAGTTATTTCTCAGTAAAGCAAAGAGGATCTATAATAGTTGAATTTATCCCATTAATAGAGCACGATCAAAACTCACAGCAAAAGTACTTTTCAACCAAAGATAAGAAAACAATCATTTTCCACTCTGAAAAAATTTACGATTTCCTTACAGGAAAGCCTGTTTTTATTGAATATAGAAAAGAACGTGAAGGTATTAATAATAAACTTGAAATTAAAGAAAACTCTCCTAATTGGGAATGGACTTTACATATCACAGGAAACCAAAATGATTATAGGAAAGTTGTAGTAAAGCCAAATGACCATTTTTTTATAAGCAAACTTTTTGATTTTAGTATTCCTTATATTTATGGATGGTATGCTTTAGGTGATTCAAGATTAGCTGAACAGAGTATAGCAGTAGAAGCTGAGCCAAAAGACCCTTTTGAAAATATTTAGATGAAATTAAATGAATATTCAGCATATCTTTTAGAATTAGGATTATTTTTAGAGGGATTATTAAATCATGTGATTTGCTTAGTTGAATATTAGGCAATGAGGATTCCAAGAGAATATTTTTTATTTGATAAATTAGGATATAAGCATATATGGTTGAAATTTAATNTCCAAGAGAATATTTTTTATTTGATAAATTAGGATATAAGCATATATGGTTGAAATTTAATTAAGCATGAGGAATTTGGTTTATAAATTATGCTTGTACTGGGATAAGATATTATTTATATAAAGCTTGATATTGATTCTATAATGGACTTATTTTTGAATAAAATCTTCCATCTAACAATAACATCAGCCTAAAACTAAAAAAAATATTAATTTTGGACTATATTTAAAAATTATAATCAAGCTATTATAAAATTTAATACAATGATAAGCATTTCATTCATTTCATTCATTCAACGCAGTAAAATTCTTTCAGACTAAAAATACCCTAACTATCTAGTATATTAGCATCGAATACATAATTCAAGGAACTGCCAAATAACAAAAACAAGCAAATTCCAAGACAAACTAAAACCTAATCAGTAATAAAACAACAAAATATTAAAGAAAAACCATTTATATACTGAACATAAATTTCTACGATATTTGATTAATAACTAAATTTTTTCGACAATAAAGTCATATAAATTCACGTCTAAAGGAATTGGATACTTTGAGCATCTTGCTTGTAACTCAGCATAAATATCAGAAACTATTTTATTTCTTTCTTCTTGTGGTCTTGTAGCCGATAAAGTATTCAATATAGCCAAGGCAGTCCACTCTTTAAGCCAGTCTGTATAATTTTTAGCTAATTTGTTAGCATCTTTATCTTTTTCATACTCACTCCATGCTGGGAAACGAGAAGTCATCCTTTCCTTAACAACAACACGGAAATTTTTTTCATGTCTGCTTAGCACTGTATTTATAATTTCATCATTACGCTCGAAATTACGTAAAGCTAGCTTATCTCTTTCTTCTTTTTTGATTCTCCCACTATCAACAAAAGATTGAACTACTTCATTAAGCTGCTTCCATGGACTTTCTTTTGGGACTTTACATTCAAGCAAAACATCAAAACAAAATCTGCCTCCTTTTTTCAGTTCCGCATGACGCAAAGTTAATAAAGTATCTAAATCTTTTATAGCAGTCTCTTTTAATTCATTTATAACTTGAGGATCTTCACTAAAAGTTGGCCAAATAGTGTCGTCAGCTACTCTCATTTTACTTAAAGGCATAAAGCTGTGATTTGCATAAATAAAATGCAAAGATTCATTAGGGAATAATCTTTTCCAAATAGATCCTGGCCTTGCTGTCATGAAGAAATTAGGAATTGTCCCATAATACTCAGGACTAAGGGCAACTTTGAAAAATTCATTCCAATTGGCAACTGGTAAAAGTGTTGGATAATCAACAATTTCTCTCTGAGAACGTGTTCTTAAGTCTTTTGCGAGTTTTGATACAATATGTAGTGTGTTTTTACAGCTTACAGAACAAAATTCACCTACATGAAATGCTCCATCTGGAAACTTTTTTTCTACTTCTCTGAAAGACTCTAACACATGATTATAACCTTTTTCAGCTCCATAGATATTCCACTGTGGAACAAGAACCCAACTTGCGGCGAAAATGTTCCCAGGGTATTCTATTATATGAGAAGCAAATCTGCGGCCTAAAATTGACATTATTATAAAGCCTGGTTTAAATAGATTTTATAAAATTTATTATGGCAACTAAGAACTTTATACAATAAAAGTTAGAAATCTTGATAATTTTCTTTTATAATTATAGTCAAAGGATTTAATTTAGCTTATTTGAGAATCTACTATTAGTGCATATTCCCCATCAGAAACTTCATATACCAAATTTTCTTCCATAAGTTTATGCAAGCTTTTCAATATATCTGCAGTGAAATCTTTGAATCTGCCATTGCAGATACCATATAAATCTTCAATCTTTATAACCTGACTAGAATTTCTAAAATATTCTCGAAGAATTTCCTCAGGATGATAAGGTTGAGAACTAACTTCAAAATAACTCTCCATCAAATTACTAAAATCCCCAGCTTGTATTAAAAATCCGTCTTTAATATATTCAATTATATACCCTTCTGTATTTTCCTGAGCCCAATCTTGAATAACACTATAACTTACATGCATAACCTCAAGATTTCTGATTTTTTTTACAACTTCATAAAACCCAGAATGACTATGATTCTTATTTTTACTAACTCTAAATTCTTGCACTGGAGTTTTAGTGCTCATAAAATTATCCTCAAAAGTTTTATTTGTATAAACAGAATTCCATAGTTTATTAACACTTGTAGCCCATTCAATTTCTTCATCAATACTCTCAACTATATAAGGTGGGTTTAAAAGCTTAAGACTAATATCATTCATATAAAAACCCAAACGCCCATGAGCACGGACAATATTACCAGGAATAAAACTCATAGGTTTAAAGTCTTTATAATAAAATACACAGTCCATAGTCCCTGTAGCATCATCTAATACAATAACTTGAACAATATCAGTCTGTTTTACACTAACAACAACTCCTTGAACTATTACACTTGTAACTTGGCTTTCTTGTATGAAAAATTCGTTTTCACGTTGTTCTAAAGAAGAAATTTGCCCTATCCACAAACGATGAGAATGACTTATCTGTTTGACCCCTACGTTCATATTGTTTACACAAAGTCACTTAGATATAATAGCCTCTCATTTAGCTTGATATAAGTAAAAATGGATAAACTTGGAATTTCACTTCTTGCTGTGCTACTATTCAGTATATATCTAAGTTTGATTTATATTCCACATAATCAATTGACAGTACATAGAGCTTCAGCTAGAGCTCAAAAAATTATCATTGATAACCCATATAATTTTACGCTTTCATATCTGAATACAGGTGATGATTATTCTAATGATTATCCGATGTACTTGTTTATCCATGGGCATAAAGGAAGCTGGAAACAAGCTATTTCTATGACTAAATTCTTTGAAAACCATGGTACGAAGATAAACATGTATACAATTGATTTTAATGAAGGCGCTGTTGGGATTTCTTATTCTTTGCTTTTGGCTGAAGTTGATTTTACTGTAAAATGCATAGAAAAACTTCATTCTATTAGTCCTAAGAAAAATTTGATAATCCTTGCCCATTCTTTTGGGGGAATTGTTGGATCTTTAGCTTTGGAAAATTATACAGGGGATTTTGTTAAGGGTATGATTGCATTAAGTACACCTTTTGAAGCCCCACCAATTACAAATGATATTAGGATTACGTGGAAATATGCGGAAATTCATAAATTTTGGCATCAAACGGATATGTTTGTTATATCGATAACTGGAGGGGTTCGAGATCTTACTGTTCCATCTCAATTGACAAATATTAGAGAACTTGGAGCTAAGAATTCAATTCATGCGTATTCAACAGAAATATCAGGTCTTCATAAAGAAATCGATCATGTCGCAATGGTTTGGGGATATGAGTTCTTTGAAGAACTTACAAAAATTGTTCAGGCTTGCAATCATTACAAAGGAACAAAGCTTATTAAAAAAATAAAAGGCATAATACAGAGTGATATAAGCCGTATGGTGAATAATATTAAAGATGAACCAGTCATTTATATAATTTCATCTAATTCTAATATAGAATTTACAAATGAAAAAACAGGAATTAAACTTGGTCAAGATTACTTTTATATGCTAAAAGAAGGGTTTGAAAAAGAAATTATTAAGGATAACAATGGGAAAAATATACAAAAAATAGTTAAAAATAATGTTAAAGAATTGACATTTCTGCGGGCTCTTATTGGAACTAATATAAAGGTTCCTATTGGAGAAAATTTAGCTACGTTAATTCGTCTTGGTTCTGATTTTTCAACCCCGAGAATACCTTTGAGAATGACTGTACTTGGAGAGGGACAAAGTAGAGCAATGCACGCTCAATGTGGTCATGAAGAAATCATCAAATACGATGAAAATGATTTTGTGTTGTATTTCCATGAATATTGTAAAGAAGGCCCAGAGGTGTGGATTTTTGGTTATGATACTGATTTTGAGTATATCCTTGAAATAAAAATAGATATTCTAGGATGTTTAGTCTGTTTAGCTCGTGATTTCAGAATACATATTTTTGCTTGTATGTTTTTTTTAGCTTTATCATCCACCCTTCCTTATTCAAAAAAAGTTTACATTGGAACTTTTGTTCTATTTTATGTTTTTGGAAGTGTGTTGAGAAATTATCCTTTTGCTGAATGGGAAAAACTTCATGATCAAGAGTTTGAGTATAGTTTGATTGATGTAGCTTATATTATATGTGGTGGAAGAGGGTTATATATGCTACTGATGCTTCTATTTAGATTTTTAAGAAGATGTTCAAAAATCGCTTCATCTTATCACAAATGGCTTTTAATTTTACTTCCATTTGCTTATACATATCCTTGGCCTGTGATGACAGTATTCCTTCTATTACTTGGAAGATATAAAAACACGCATTTTATTACATTACTTACTGCTCTTTCAATGCTTCCTCAAAATGTTGGATGGTGTATTGCATTATTTACTCATAATATACATGAAATTGATTTACAAGTTGTTCCAGTGATTTTGTTTATAACAAGTCAGCTCGTATTACCTAAAGTTAGCATGGAATATGAGATGACTATTTTAAGTTTTATTATTGGGTTATTTATTCATGATTTACTATACAGATCAGTTATTATATTTAACATGCTTTGCATTTGGTTAGTTGCAAAAGGAATAGGGCAACTGATTTATATAAAAGTCATTACTAAAGATTCAAAGTTAGGAATTAAACATTAAAGATATTTTTATATGTCTTAACCTCATATACTATGTTATTTTCTGGTTTTGTTGGTGTACTTAAAACAAGTATTTTTCCTTCTTTGCCAGGTTCATCTGGATCTTTTTCGCTATTTCCTTCCTTTTTATCATAAAAGTATTTTTGGTTATACTCTTGTAATTTTTTCGCTTGCACTGAAAGTTGATTCTGAGCAGGTTCTGGAGATACAGGTAAAAGACTTCTTAAGCCTTTTATACTAACTTGTTTTTTTATTGTATTCCCACTTAAACTCCTAGCAAGATTAACTTTCTTTTCTTTTAATGCAACTTGAGTTTTAATTAATCTCGGACTTCTTCTAACTGGAGACACTTTAACAGACCCATTCATGCTTGTTTTTGGAGCTTTTCTCTTTTTTGGTAAAGGCTTTGGACACACTTCATCTAAAAACTCTTGAGTTTCTTCAAAAAGCTCGAATTCTTTAGAAATCTCAAGAAGTAAATCTCGTGATATATGTGGAGAGTATCGTGGTAAGATATCTGATATATAAAACCTATTAAAAGCAGATGAATCTTCTTCTAAAGCCATTTGCATACATAAAGAACGACCTAATTTTGCTAAAGAATTCAATGTTATTGATGAAGGATCAGCACGGAGTAGTTCAAATTGCAAGATAAATTGAGATTTTTTCAAAAACTGCTTATATATTACAAGCGGGGTATTTGTGCTTAAAGTAACTAGGATATCTTGAAAAGTTTCAGGTAAAATTGAACTTAAGGGAATGTGATGGGTATTTAATAAAGACACAAGTGTATCTATAGCACCCAAAAAGGAAGTACGAAGTATTGTTTCATCGGGAGTCTTACTGCTTAAAAGGTTTTTAAGTTCTTTAGAAAAAAATTGAGGTGCACAGGATTTGAAAAACTTATACTCTAGTTCACTTTCCATATTTTCAAACTCCTGTTTTTATATTAAAATATGCACAGTTTCTAGCCCCATGATTTTTACTGTGAAGATATGTGATTTTTAATAATATCATTAGCTTTTTGATTAAACTAATGCTTTTTGAGAATTTATAATTGCTTTTGATTTAATGAAGGATTTAAAATTTTAAGTTTAGAAATATCAAATTTGTGGAAAATTATACTCCTAGTTAATGCTTTAATCATTTTGTCTTGGGATTTAAGAAATTTCTCAGATTTAAAACTAATTAATTAATCGCAATTTATCCAATTTTTTAAAACAACCTATACAACTATTTGAATCTTTGCATTATATTCAAACAATCAATTAATTTGCAAAATTTTCTAAGTAAATACAAAAACCTCTCATTATTTTCACCAATTAAAACATCTAATCTTTTTTTAAATTTTTTTTTCTACATATACTTATAATCATATCATCATTATAATTACAATTAAGTCAAAAATATAATTATTTAAAGTCTTATCTTAACTTAATAGCTTGCTCTTGATGAATTAAAATCAGAAAAATTAGGAGACATGATTTTATGTCTTGCTCTATAGGCTTTATTTTTTCTAGAAGGAGTATTTGATGCTGTAGAAGTTCTTTGACATATACTAGAATAATTTGGATTCATTTCACAAGCGTCTATTGTAGGACTTATGCTTTGAGCAGCAATTTTTTTAGAAGGTATAAGAAAGGTTGCATCAAACATCAATTGATTGCCTACAAATATATACCCATTGTTTGTTAAGTCTTTATTGCGATGATAATTACGATAAATATGCGCTCCGCGAATATGGTCTTTACCAAATGTATAGTGATCTTGTTTATATGCACCAGGACCTACACGATAACCAGTTTTACAAGCGTTTTCATCATATGTTGGGAATCTCTTACTTTTAGGGAAATTAGGCTTTACTTGCTTTGAGCTTACTTCAAATAAGAGGCGTCCTTGGTTTGTCACTACCGGAAGCATAAATTCTGCTGTTTTTTCTTTTGGATTTCTGAAGTTTAAATTAGTTGGCCTCATATTTATAAAGCATTTGAGATATGTATAATGATAGATTTGTCTTAAGTTAGTTTTTTTTTAAGTGAGATAAGAATAAAATCATCTATGATTGAATTAAATATGAAATTAGATTATTTCATTAAATATTGCCAAAAACCAAAACCAAATAGTATATAAACATGTAATTTTATTCCTTTTTATTTTTAGAATACACTTAAATATATATTAAATGTAAAAACTTATACAATAAACCTATAAGATTGGATCTTTTCAGATTGCTAATAAATTGCTATTAAAATTTGCCATCACCCGGGCTTTCGTTATTTTAATAATAATGTCTTCAAGATATTCCTCAAGCTCTCAATCAAGTAGAAGTTCAGAAAAAACTTTAGAAGGAACAATCGCAAATTTGCAAGGAATTGGGCAGTTTGAAAAGCCTATAAATATTTTAGATGGGAAAATTAAACTCTACGAAATAGAAAACACGAAAAATTCTCATTCAAGTTCTTCTTATACTGAACTATCTCTTTTACCTACTCCACATTTTCTAGTAATCCCAGATTCTGAAAACAGAGATTTCAATTCTAACAGGCTTTCAGTTCCAACATCATCTTTTATTGACCCACCAATTGTTGTTTTTGATAATAACACTGAGTTAAATTCTAATAGTTTTCATAAAAAACATATAAAAAATAGTTCAAATTCCTATTCTTGTTCTTCAAAAAAAAGTTCTGATGAAGAAACCCTTAAAAAGAAAGTACATGAAGAAAGCTTTTATGAAAATTCGTGTAATTCTTTAGAATCAGAATTAAGTTCACAAAACTCATGCTCTAGATCAAGTAAATCTAATAGTGATTGCAAAATTGATGATAAAAAAAATTTGAGAATTTCTTCGGAAGATTTTGGAAATTATTCTAAAGCTAATTATAAGGCTTATATAAAGTCTAATAAAAAAGATAAGGATTTAGATGAAACTTCAAAGAATGAAAAGAAAAAACACGGTAAAGTTTGTAAAACTGAAGATAAAAGAATGATACAAGCAGAAATTCTTGCAAAAAGATGTGATCTTAATAACTTAAATGAAAAGGATATACTTAGGGATAATAAAAAACCAGCTCAAATTAAAATTAAAGCTGATAAGCCTCGCACACAAACTAGAAAAGCTCGTATATGGATTGCTTATAAGATTGTTATAAATTTGATGAGCATGATATCAACTCCAATTTTGTTACCATTTATGTTTTTTGATATTTTACAGTATCAAGAAGAGTTAAGTGTATAAACAATCTGTAGATAAATCAATTTTCTTATTAGTCACTTATATCATAAAAAAAAATATAATAATAATACATGATCAATTATATAATTAAAATCTTAAGCTTATTTTTAGTGAGGTTATACAATTAGTTTAAAGAACTTTTATTGGGGATAACTTATTTTAAAGAAAAAATACTATAAATTCCTGATTGCATCATTTTAAAATCCTATTATTTAAACTATCTTCATTTGCATATTTTTATATTATTAGATATAAATACACTTACACCAATATTTTTATATAATGATGCTAATTACGACTAAATGTATTTGCGCTTTCTGTGCGAACTCTTGATCCAATACTATTCTGTTTCCTTCTCAAAGATATAAGTATTTGATTTTCTTCTTCCGTATCTATATAAGTATTTAAAGTATCTTCATCACAAAGACGCCTTAAGTTCATAAGACTTTCTTTTAGATAGCATTCTTCTTCTATAAGATCTCCCATATAAATCCTCGATGTATTCGGACATAAAGATATATTCCATGTGCATTTGATATCAGTTTCTTGTTCATTCCACAATCTAAAATTCATCGCAATTTTACCAAAAATTTTATTGTTTTCATACATTTTTTTACTCATCTCATCCTCAGCTGGGCTGAATTCTAAAATTATTGAATTTTCTCCATCAATAATACACAAACTACAGCTACTCACATATTTGATTCTGTTGCTTTTATAAATAAAATCTATTTTATTGCCATCAACTCGCATTTCTTTTAATCTAAGATCCCAAATTTTTCTTTTCTCAGGTACCAAAAACCAATCTTGAATAGAATCCTTCTTGCCTTTTAAAGGGACTTCTCCCCATATATACAAAGATTTACCTGAATATTTATAATAAATCGTCATTTGATTTTCATTAAATAAGCATCTATATTCAACATTATCACATGATTTAAACCTTTCTCTTGATGCTCTTCTTTCAATAATCTGATTATTCCAATTATTAAACTTACTAAAAGCCTCATCATTATTGTTAAGGATTTCTTTCATTTTGTCATAGTATTTTATCGATAATAAATTCAGCAATTCATGTGCTTGTACTGAGCAATCATGAAGTTTTGTTTTTATTATATGGCAATCCAATTTAAGTTTTTGTAGCTCTTCAACACTAAGTTTACAAAAGTGTTGTTTTATTAGTTCATGATTAAAATGTGTATCAGGACAGCACAATTTATAGATAATATCAACTGCAAGATTAATAGTCAAAGGATATTCAGCTAGTCTCATTAGAATTTTTATAAGTTCATATGCTCCAATATCTGTTAATAATCTTCTTCTTCTAAAATATATATTTGTGAAATCATCTAAAACATTGATTTTGTTTCTTGGGTTTCTTTCTAGCGCTTCTTTTAGTTCAAGGATTACTTTATCTCCGTCACTATAACTTAAGCTTTGAAGAAAACTTTCACTCATACCTAAAAAACCATAAAAATGAGGAAGAAGTTCTGGGCAATTTAATAATTTCCTCATCCAAGACTGAAGCTGAGCTTTTCTAAATTGCACAACAGATGGTCTTAATGCCCTCAACTGTTTTGGGGGGAACTCCGGAAGTTGTTCAAAAGCAGTTTTTGAAAAGCTAAAAATCTAAATAGCCTTTACTCTATTTCTAAAAAGATTGAAATCTTTGTATCGGCGTTGGCAGACAATCTTTGAACTGTCAACAAGTAAAGTCACTTCATAAACTGTGTAATTAAATCTTAAAGGTCCTGGGTTTCTTACAAGTACTCTTGTAATCTCAAGCGATGGTTCCATTTAATACGTAAATTATTATTTTTAAGATTCAAATAGTATTTAAAATCAGATTATAATCTAGATTTTACTTAAAATGATTCTCTCAAATTCTTTAAAATCAATCTCGCCATCGCCATTTGAATCAACATTCTTAATGATTTCATTCCAAACATGATCATCACAAATCATCCCTCCTGCTAAGAGTTTCTTTAATTCTGATGCTGAGATTGTTCCACTACCATCTTTATCAAAAACATCAAAAGCTCTTTTCAAAAAACCTGCACTAGCAATTGTCTTAGAATCCAAAGTAGCCTTAATAAATTCTGTATAATCAACAAACCCACTATTATCTGAATCAACCTCATTCATAATTCTCTTAACTTCTTCTTCAGCTTGTTCTGGGCCCATATCTTTGCTATAATAATTAAACAATTCTTCTTTACTAAGTTTTCCATCTCCATTAGTATCCATAGTTTGAAAAACTTTTCTTAATTCTTTTGTATCCGCTAAAGATACACATTGAGTTGTGATAAATGTACTTACAGCATCTCTAAGTTTGCTACTTTTTTGAAACACACGCAGATTTGATAGAGTTGATTTGATAGTTTCGTTACTAACTGAGGGAGCCTGCGTGTGAATTTTTAACCAAGGATGACTTAAAGCTTCATGTGCAGTTATTCTTGTTGATGTTGGGGATAATAAAGAAGTAATTAAATCTTTAGCTTCTTTTGATACATTATTCCAGACTGGGTTTTTGAAAGAATAACTACTTTTCTTAACTTTTTCTAAAATTTCTTCGTCGTTTTGGCCGTCAAAAGGAGGATAACCTGCAAGGAGAATGTAGATAATAACTCCGCAGCTCCAAAGGTCACATTTGTAGTTGTAGGTTCCTGATAAGACTTCTGGAGCTATATAGTAGGCAGTTCCAATCGCCCCTTTTATTGTTTTATTTTTGTCGACTCTTACTGCTGTTCCGAAATCTATAAGTTTTATATTCATAATGTCCCCTTTTTCTTCTAAAAGAATATTTTCAGGCTTGAGGTCACGATGAATAATCCCACTATCATGTAAATATGCAACTGCTGAAAATAGTTGATGTAAAATAATTGCTGCTTGAGGCTCTCCAAAGTTCTGTCGTTTTAGTATTTCTTCAAATAGTTCACCACCATTGCACTGTTCCATGACAATATAAAAGCGTTTAGCATCTTCAAAGAATTCATACACTCTGATTATGTTTGGATGATCAAGTGATCTAAGAATATTAATTTCTTCCATTAGTTTTTGTTGACTTGATGATGTTACTGCTAAATCTTTTCTAAAAATTTTTACTGCCCGTCCTTCGTTTGTTGCACGATGGATGACTCTGCGGACTTCTCCAAACGCTCCTGATCCTAGAGATTTCCCTATTTTGTATTCTTCTTGAAAAGCTCTGGAGTTTTGAACAACAAAGTTTCCTGGCTGAATTTTCAAGCCTTCAGCGTCTAACACTTTAATTGTAGGAGCTTTAATTTTGTTGCTGGAACTACAACCCATATTTTATAACTGTACAACTTATAATAAAAATATCAATCGCATAAGTTATGATCATAAAATTTAAATTCGAAAATTTTTATGATTACCCATAATAATTATATCAAGCATAAGACTTTTTATAATGCATTATCTATATTTAAATGGATGCATTTTTTCTTCTCTATCTGAAGTAAAATCTCCTGAGCTTTCAGGTCTTGCATCATCATGAAAAATTCTTCTCTTGACCTCGCTTTCAGGATTAATAATTTCATCTTTTGAAATCATTGAATTACTTAAAAACATAACATGAGAATATCCACAAGTAATTCTTTTCAACCCTATATTTTTATGAAGAATTACAGATGGTTCTTTGACAATATTTGCAAACCCATTACCAATTTGTTTTTGTCTATTACATCCCCATGCCATAACAGTATTATCTTTTAACCTAATCATAGTAAAAAGTCCTCCACAAATAACTTGAGTAGCATCACCCACATCTACTCTTGCTGGAGAATAAGAAATCAATTCAAGATCAAAAGATGGGATTCCAAGCTGTCCATAACCATTACTTCCCCAAGTAAATAAAACATTTGGATCTTTACTTGATAAAGCACAAGAATGATAATCACCACATGCAATATCAGTGATAAAATAATTTTCAAGTTCTGAGACAATCCTTGGAAACAAAATTGGCTCATTTACTTCTAAGATATCTTTAAGCTGGTTTCCCCATTGAAAAACATTACCTTTTGATGTTAAAGCTAAACAATGATTCCATCCACAAGCAATTTTTTTTATATGTGCTCCGGTAAAAATCTGAATTTCTTGAGGAATATGAGTTGAAGATGTATTGCCATTTCCTAATACTCCTTCTTTTCCATTTCCAAAAGAATAAACTTTATGATCTGATGATTTTATTATTGTGTAGTCACTTCCACAGTAAATACTTTGACAATTTTTTGATGATAAAGAGTCGATAATAGTTGGTCTTAAAATATATTTCCCCCCGTTCTCAGGGTTTTTTGTTAAGGAAAATGAACGTGGGTTAATTCCAAGCTGTCCTTCTGTCCCTAATCCCCAAGTGAATACTTGTGCTGCATCACTTACACAGCCAGAGTGCCAAATTCCTGCAGAAATACTGATAATTCTAATTGCCCCAATGCTTCGAGGAAGTGATATTGGACATATGACTGTTGGTTCCAAAATAAATGCTGTTAAATATGAGTCTGATTCTGTTCCTAGTTGCCCAAACTCGTTCGTACCCCATGACACAAATTCTCCATTACTCAAAATAGCCAAATTATGATTCATCCCTCCTACTGCTGTTACCACACATTTATCTCTATTAAAAGGATAACCGTCCTTACCACATTGATTTGATTCATTAAGACCTTGAACGTATAAGAAACGTGAGGGTACTTCTTTAAGACTCTGTTGTGGTTCTGATTTCGGCGCTTTGTTTCCCATTTATATATTTGATCATTTTATGCAATTCATATATCTTTTTTTATTTGTAAGGATTTGATTAGTTAATGAAATGATATAGACTAATGATTTTTATTTTGGTTTTATATTGATACTTTTATGGATTTAAATAAATTAGAATCGAAAAATTTAGTAAAATTTTTTTTTCAGTTTTTTATGCGCGTATTGAAATTATGAAACTTTGAGTATATGATGGCGTGTAAAAAAATATTGATGTATTTATAAAAGTTGTTTTATAGAATTATAATTTTTATGAATCTGGAGATTTAGACTATAAGTTAATAGATTTTTAGTTAGAGTAAAGTATTTGACTTAAATAGGCTAATGTGATTTCATTTAGATATTCAGCCATCTCTGAGAAAGCTAGGTTAAGATGATATTCCAATTTTTTTGGATATAAGTGATAAATATATTATTAATTAAAAAACTGCATTACCTTAACTTAAATCTTCCAATTTATCAGTTCTAGTTTACTTGCAATTTAACTAATAAATGTAATAACTGAATTCTCAAAATTTCTCTGTTTTGAATAATTAAATAGTTTATCATACTAGAAAATTTTATTCAATGCTCAAAAGATCTATCTTCAATTCTTCTTTTATATTTAAATATATCTTATCTTCCTAATTAATACAAACAAAACTATTATATTTATGAATGATAATAAGTAAAAGTTTTTTGTTGAATTAGCATGCTGGAGTCACTTTAATATTGTCTATTTCTGTTTTATTAACATTCGAGTTGATTGTTTCTCCTGTGCGTATTTGGTCTTCTCTTTTATTTCTACTTTGTTGGATATACTGATAAGTAGTCAAATGATTTATCCTCAAATACAAATGAAAAACAAGCAGAAATAAAATCACAACATTTATCAACCCACTTGATATACATAAAAGAAAATTCATAACAACAGAAGCATGAATATTTATAAATCTTCCAATTCTTCTACTTCTATGAACAAATTCTTCATTTGAAATAAAATAATCTCCTATCATCCTCCCAGAAAACCCGGCAATAGCACAATTGTAAAGTAATAAGGAAAGAAGTAAACATATAAAAAATTTATAATTCCCCATACCTATACATGTATTCAAAATACCACAATGATGATCAAATTTTGGAACACATTTATTACATATCTTGCAATGTTTGCTTTCAGAATTAACATTAGCACAACAATAGTTGCATAATCTTGCTGTATCAATATTATATGAAGCATCATCAATAAGTCTTGCTAAAGAAACCCGAATCCAAAAGTAGATGAGTAAAGATAAAGAAAAAAAAAACATAATGCAAGCAGCAATCTAAATATGATGTACCAAATGAAATAGGGTAAGTAAAGGTAATGTTAATACTACAAATACAATAATTTGAATAATAATAAATACCCAAGATGATATTTGTGTATAACTATAAGGACGAGAAAACCCATTGTTTCTTCTGTATCTATACATACTTATTGCATATAAAATAAATTGTATAGTTAAATAGTAAAAAATGGTATTAAATTATATACTAAATATGAGTTGAGATAATATGAAAAATGCAGTAATGTAAGTAATAAATAAATGGGCTGTCATGAATGTCGTAGTCAAGGAATTAAAGAATATAGTGTTGTAAAAAGAATGCAACAATATATTAATAATGATGATAAAGGAAGTTTAGAGTCCCTGCTTACCCAAATGGCTAAGGATAAAAAAAATCAGACTGAAGAAATTCTTTTGAAAAGGTGCATTAATATCGGGACAAAGTTTTTCAATCCCCCTTCATATGCGGCTTGGATCGGGAGCTCTAATTGTTTTTTCCTGTTTACATCAAAATTCAAAGACCTAATCATCGCAATTGAAGAGTTTTTCATAGGAGAAAAACTTAGTCTTATGAGCTACATTTGTGAAAAAGGTTATTTTGATATTTTTAAACATTACCTTCCTTTTTATGTTGCTAAATTTAATAAGCTTCAAGAAGGAAATTCCCTTACTTTACTCAATCAGCTATCATTCAGCACAAGATGTTTAAATACAGAAATCCCAAATTATTATACTCCAATACAAATAGCTACAAGCCAAGGGCATATAAACATTGTTCATTACACTATAAATTACTTCTCCCAAGAAAATCCACCATATACTCTTAACATCCATCATCTAAATAATGAGACATGGGAAAACTGTGCACTTATTTCACTTAAAAAATGCAATTTCGTAATGATGAAACTGCTTTACGAAGCTGGAGAAGCTGAATTTGGCTTATCAAATAAAGAAGGAGAAACAGCCATTGAAATATTAACATCTGCTTCTAGAACAAAAAGTAATTTCCAATATATTGAATGCATAATGTACTTGATAGATGTTATAAAAATTGATATAATGCAAAAGCATGAAGAAATCTTGCTTCAACTCGAAA
Source organism: Stentor coeruleus (assembly GCA_001970955.1). NCBI lineage: Eukaryota > Ciliophora > Heterotrichea > Heterotrichida > Stentoridae > Stentor > Stentor coeruleus. The sequence goes on along the minus strand of MPUH01000195.1, from coordinate 55,325 downwards.
ATAGAGTTGTCATAAAGTTCTTTGAAGAAAAATTGAAGAATCTAGGGATTCTTGTAACAAAAGAAGATTTGGAAAATGTTTATTACAAAAAACCATCAAAAGTTTTATTTTCTAATGAATTTATGGAGAGGGAAACGCAAAGTCCTTCTGAATTAAGCGAGATCCCAGAAGAATCAAATCGTACAGGCTTTTTAGGTAGTTTAAGTATACCTTGTGAATAAAATATGGAAATAATTATAAATAAGGTAATATTTTTGATTGAAGGCTAAGATAATTAAATCTTGATAGACTATCTTGGTAAAAGATTTTTTAGGAAATCTTGTAAGTTTAGGTTAACTTTTAGGGAAACTATAAAATTATTATATTCTGGAGTTGTATGGAATGAAACACAAGTAATTATTGTATTTTTTTTTTGGTTTACTAATTTTCATACACTTTAGTGTTTATACTGATGGGTTTTATGTTTTGCAAATTGATATACTGTCTAATTTTGTAAGAAACTTAAATTGGAATTTTTAATAGAATAGGATAATAGTAGCATTCTTTTTTTGGTTCCTCACATCAAAAACCTAGACTTTCTTATCAAAAACTAAGTGATATTTTGAGTTATTTCAATAAGAATTCCAGTCTTTATTCCAGCCATGATAAATGGTGGCTAGATGGAAGAATTTCCCTAAAAACATATATGCCAAAAAAGCAAATCATTAGCAAATCTATCTACTAATAACTAAAAATCAACACATCATTTCCCTTACAAAAATAAATCTTTTATCAATTTCTTGCTTTTTATTCATCATCTAAAAATTAAAACTAAAACTCAAAAAATCATGGGTTTTTGATTACACCCTTAAACGTTTTCAAAAAAAACTCATTTCCCAATCCATTAGCATCAACTTTTTCTATGCAACAAAAAGACATAATTTTTTTATAAATACAAAATTAGGTTATAATCAGAAAAGTTTTTCTGATTTTCCTTAACAGCTTTCTTTACTTTAAATATCCCCAACATTAACATATCCAAAGATTTATTTAAGTTTATAATTCAATTATTTATTATGATATGATACTGAGAGGGTCCTAAGGAATGAATGGAACAAATTAAGTACTGACATTTTGTAACTAATTATCATAACATTATAATTATTAGAAATGGGCTGCAAATCTTGCCGTTCTCAGCGAGTTCAAGAATCCGCAACAGTAGTAAGAATACAAAATTCTATCAAAAATGATGATCCTGTAAGCCTAGCAAGCTTGATTCGTCTTTATTGCCATGAAGAGAAACTGAACTTAGAAGACTCTTTAAACCAAATGATTTTGCCAATTGAAAATACGCTTTTGAACTTTTTAGGCTATACAATTTGGCTTGGTAGTGAAAAATGCTACTTATACTTAGTTCATAAGCTAAAAGCATCGATTACTGTTACAGAAGAAATTTTTAAAAAGCAAAAAGTAAGTGCAATCAGTTTTATATGCGAAAAAGGATTTATTGATATATTAAAACATTATATAGTTTCTTATATTTCAAGTTTGAAAAAATACGAAGATGAAGAAGAAGGAAATGATAAAACTTACTGGTTGTCTTTTTCTACCAGCAATCAATATGGCGGAAATAAGAAAATATATACTCCGGCCCAACTAGCTTGTTTAATGGGTCATGTGAATATAGTATATTATTTGCATACTTATTTTACAGAAAATATTCCACCTTATACTTTAAATGTTCATTATATCAATGAGGTCACTGGAGAAAATTGCGCTTTAATTGCAGTAAAAATATGCAATTTCGTAATGATTAAGATGCTTTTTGAGATGAACTATGCTGATTTTCATATAAAAAACAAAAACGGAGAAGGGGCATTGCAAATTTTGGCTATAGCTTCTAGATCTAATAACTGCATTCAGTATTTAGAATGTTTTATGTATCTTATTGAAGTTGTTCAAGTTGATATAACTTATATGCATGAAGAAACGCTACTATTGCTTAATAATTCTATAATGATAAGGTATATGGAAGACAAATTGAAAAAAAGTGGGATTAATATTAAAAAGGCTGATTTGGAAGAAACTTGTAGTCATGATGACTCGAAGGATATGGATGTAAACTATAAGGCTTATAGAGATATAAAAAGCTCTTCTGATGTTAGTGATATACTTAAATCATCAGTACACACTAACTTCGCAGGTAGTATAAAATTATAATTACTAATACTTTATCTTGATAAATACTCTTTAAATTCTTATTTCTTTTTTGCTCTCGGAACACTACTCAGAAAGCTTATTTTTAAAAATGTGTCATTCAGTCAAATTTTTCTTTTAGTTTTTGGTTTAGGTGTAGTTATCAGCTTATAAAACTCAATAAATAATAATGAAAATTTGAATGATTTAATAACCCTGTATAAAACTAAAACTAAAAAACTCCTTCGAAAATTTTTTTATAGCTGAAGTGAATGTGCAACATGATTAACTATAATCATTATTGGATAGTGTTCACTTCCTTAATCTATAAAAAAGAGTGAGACCATTAACTTTTGGTATAATCTTGTTTTATTATAAAAACTTAAAGTTATCAAAGATCTTTTAAATACTCCATTTCAACCTTATCCACTGTTATGAGTCTTTAATTGACAGAAAGATTGGAGATTTAACTCTGATTTCAAAAATTAAGAAGGTTATAGAATATTAGCTGCAAGACTTATTTTAGTTCATTTATTAATAAAGATTAGCAAATCTAGGAATTTTAGCTTAATACTAAATGATATGCTAAAAAGTCTTTTGAATTTATTCAGTAATTATATTCTTTTATTGGACTGTTTAATTATAATTTATTCCTAAAATATCATGTGATGATAAAACCTTTATTTATTACGAAGTTTTATGAATTATTAAATAACCTTAATCAGCGAATTTATATCTAGCCTTATTTAATAAGATTTTCTATATGAATCCATTAATCACTAACTTTAAATAAACCTGATTTATTATAATCTTCAAAAAAAATAGATATAACAACCAAAAAACTGAAATGCGACTATGAAGGCTGTAACAATAACTAGACTCCTTCCAATAAGAACTTTAAGCTCCTCACATCACTTTCCTAATTCAATAACATAAAAAAACTAGGTGTTTTGATAATCAAAAGAAAATATCATATCCCCTACTACAATTTCCCAAAAAAAAAAATATTATCCAAACTATAGAATATCTAAATATTTTCCTTCTACTCACTTTATTCTCTATATAATTTAAAGACTCATAATCAATAATTCCCAACCTTATTTCTTTAATCATAACACCATTACTTATAAAATTTTAATATATAAAACCATACTAATTTGGACACTAAGACAAGGATTTAAAACTTCACTAAAATGCGAATTCCCTAGCTTATATAAAAAACTAATAATTATATACTCGAGTAAGATCATTTCTGAAATTTTGGGCCATTTTAAGTAAGACTACTTTTAAATACAAAAACACAATCATAGCAATCCAAGCAATAAAAGCAAACATAGCAATAGTCGACATATAAAAAAAATAATCATCCTTACAAGATTCCTTTCCTTTCCTACATTCAGGCTTACAAATAATCAAAAAAGCAATAATCACTATAGCAAGACCTATAATTATCGCATTAATAATCAAACAAAGATATAACAAACATACATAAACCTTCAAAGAACTAATCTGATAATTTTTCCCAGCAAATATTCCAAAAATCCCAGTGAGTACATACAAAGTTCCAATAGCTACACAAATAATATCCGATTCAGCTTCCCGAATAAAAACTAAAGAAAATGGGAATAACCAAATACCAAATAAAAGCAAACATGATGAGCTGAGAATTTGATTTTTCCTATCTGCTAATATAAGAGTATTTAACCTTGACTGTATGGCAAAATTAAGCATATTATTTATTATGAAATAATGATCAAAAAATTATATTTTAGTATAAAAATCATTTACAGACAAATGGATGTACTAGCATTTCATCAGCTGTTGGTCTTTTAAGTGGGTCTCTGTTTAAACATTTCATTATAAAATCTTTTGAGCAATCAGAGATTCCTGATGGAATTTCAGGTAATGATCCATAGACAATAACATTCATCATAAGTATTACTTGATTTTCTGTACCACTCCATGGGGGTTTTCCACTTAACATTTCAATAACAACACATCCTAAACTCCATATATCAGCTTTTCTTCCATATCCTGACTGTTTCATAACTTCTGGAGCCATCCATGGTAAACTACCTTTTACAGAATTATTAAAACCAGATTCATTCACTTCATTTTCATATCTTTTCGAACAACCAAAATCACATAGTTTAAGTTTTCCATTTGAATCTAATAAGATATTATCACTTTTCAAGTCTCTGTGAATTATTCCATTAGAGTGCAGATATTTAAGTCCTTTTAAAATTTGTTTTGTATAAGCTCTAACAGTAATTTCTGGTAATGCACCAACATTGTATAATAATTTAGAAATACTTCCTCCAGGAAGATATTCTATATACATACAATAATTATCATTTAATTTTTCACTGCCTAAATATTTTACTATATGCCCATTTTTCAATTTTTGTAAAATTTTAATTTCTTGCAAGATGTTGTTTATAAAAATTACTTGAGGCTGGCTTGATGGATTATAATACAAACGTTTAATAGCAAAAATTTTCCCAGACTCAATATTAATAGCTTTAAATACCTGACCAAAACTTCCTGAACCTATTTGTTCAACTACTTTCCATTTAAACATTGTCCCATTTATTCCTTCTAATAGATTATCTTTTGTGACAATTTTGAATTTGAGTTCATGAAATACTGAAACACTAGGAGTTGAGTTCATTTCTTCTAATAAATTGTTAATTGTAGTTTCCCTTCTTAAAGAATTTAATCTGCTGCTTTGCATATAGTTTAAACTATGTTCTGAGATTAAACTACCGACAGTTGATTTTTTTGTTGAATCTTTTCTAGCAGAAGGTGAGTTGAATTTTTTTATATCAACAACTGAGAATGAAGGTAATGTATTGAAGTCATCATTTTCTATTTCATAACTTTCATCAGAAGAATTTTTGTCGTAATTTTTACTATTGGATTTATTTTCTGGTACTTCATGAGTTAATTTCTGCTTGATAGGCTCAATTTTATTAGACAAAGGCTTTAGGTAGTTAATTTTTTCAGGATTCAGTTGATCATTTAGATTAGGGATTTGCAAAGACGTTTTTATACTGGATTTTTTAGAGATAAACTTTAGAGAGGGTTTTATTGTGAGTGAATCTTCTAATAATAGTTCATGCTTGCTTTCTTTATTAACTGCCTCTTTTTGGATATACCGAAATTGTGAAACTAATTTTATTGGCTTTGGTGAAATCAATGGGAGGACTAACTTTGGGCTTGAATTTTGCTGGAAGGATTTGATGACTATTGCTTCGCTAAGCCTTTGGGTGTTTATAATTGGAAACGATGCCCTTTTTTTAGGGAAGTAATCTGACTTGGATGCTCTTTTCATATATACGATTAAAGATATAGTTACTAATGGCTTTAAAAACCAATTGATTTTTTAGCTTTACTTATTAATTCAATGAGTTAAATGAAGGGATGAGAATATTAAGCAAATTATTTGTTTTGGTTAATTAGAAGAATTTTATTTTGTAACTATCCCTGATGTAATCATTTAGCCTTTTTTGGTTTTTTTGAAAAAAATCAACACTTCAAAGGCATATCATGAAAATTGTTTCCTGTATTTTTTTTTCGCTTATAAATCCTTAGTAGTTTATAAATTGTCTATTCTATCTAAGTTCGTGGTTTACCTTTAGATCTTCAGCTTAAATTTGTCCTAACATAAAAGCATTCAATCTTCATCAAATCATTTTCTTTTTTTCATGTATTTAAATGATATTCTTAAATGCATCTCTTGAAAACTTATTTAGTATGTTATTTCTTGTAATCTAATAAAATTCTAATATAACTCAACACCATAAATATAATGATGTTTTAAGAGCTTATCTTATACATAATATAAAAGCATAAAATAAAATTTAGACTAAGAATTTTACAAATAAAACACTGATATTCTATTAACAAACCACAAATTAAAGTTCGACACTTTATTATTATATTTGAAATACTCATAATTAAAACACTTCACAACCACAGCCTTCTTTTTTAGCCCTATCGAATTCGCATATTTTTTCATATTCGTTATTTGACTGTGTTGCCATAGTTGATTTCTGGTATTTTATCTGTTCACTTTCGATTTTGGTTTTCATAGACTCAACTTCGTCTTTAAGTTTTTTTATTGTATCTACTATGTTGTTTTCACCATAACTTCCACATGCAAAAACTTCTTCTTGGTTTACTCTGAAATCTTTGAATTTGAAGCTTTCTCGTAAATTTTTTATAAACTGGTGTGTAAGTGAAGTTTCTTGCAAAAGCTGGTTAACGCTGCCTTTAGCTGTTTCAAGTTCTCTTTGATAAATAAGAACTTTGCTATTAAGTTCTTCATGTTTGATTGAAAAGTCATGGTTTTTCCGTCTGCAATTTTTAAGTTTAGATGATATACCTGAATGAAGAGCCTGGGTGATATTTTTTATGTTTACAATTTCAGTGTCCAAAGGTTGCTCAGAAATTGAATCTGATGAATCAGAGACCATTGAGTTTTCTTCACTAATAGCAGCTTCCCGAGGAGGTGGAGGTATCCCATTATTTGGACTCCAACACTCAGTTATATCTGATGTTGCTGTATTTGGGTTTGGCGCAGGTATTGGATTAGTGACACTAACTCGGCATCTTCTCATAAATGCTTCGCTTTGAATACGTCCTTTATTCATATTTTAACTAGAAATTATATACAATTTTTTTAGTGATTTCTAAATATGATTTAATTATGAAATCTCTGAAATGTCATAATTTTCCAAACTAACTTGATAAACTTTTCCTTTCCAATCATAAAAATATGCATACCTCCCATGAACAACAGGATTGCAAGTTGTAAAGCCAAAATTATAAGTTTTTTGATAGACGTTCCATAATCTTCGATCTTCTTTGTCACTAATCCAAAGCGTATCTGTTAGCAAAGAGATTCTTAAGCCATCTTGAAGTAAAATATTACTTTGGTTTATAGGTATAAAGTTTGCCAAAATTACATAAGAATTCTTTAAGATGTCAAATTCAAGTATTGTATTTGGGTTACAACTTATGATTATTTTTGTGCCGATAGTAGCAAGTGAGGTATTTCTGAAATATCCTGGAAGATTTGCTAAGGATCTCCATTTTTTTGATTTTAAGTTAATAGCTTCTGCTGTATTTAAAATAGTATCAGCATGTCCTCCGAATATATAAATTGAGTTGCTGTGGAATATTCCAGCTGCATTAGTTCTAGTAGAGGTTGAAGGTAAAACTTCAATACTTCTTGTTTTTACATAAACTATAAAAGTCATATCACATAAAGTTTTAGTAATATTGTTATACCCACCAGAACAAAAAACTCTATCCCCGCCACTAAGAATACAAATAGATTTGCTACATCCTTCTCTTTTCGGTTTTTTTATATTTACTTCATTAAAAGCCTTAGTATTACAGTCAAATTTTACAAGAGTTTTTGTATTTTCTTTAAAATAATACAAGCAAGGTTCACTTTGTTGAGGTTTTCTAATAAGAGTTGAATTTGTTGTCTCATTCTGCCTAAAAGGTGAAAGACCTAAAAAACTAAATTTCAAGTTTGATTTCGGTAATTCTTTTGCATAGAAAATAAGTTCTTCAAGTACATTAACTGAACTAATCATAGTAGTTTGGATTCCTTCTGTTTGATTCACAAGGGTAATCTGATTAAAATTTGCCGCTTCTTCAATCATTTTCGCACAAAGATTTTTAAGCAATTTGAAAACTTTATGAGCTTTTGACCCAATTGAATATATTTCCTGTAATGCGTTCATTTGACAGTTAAGCAACAAACGCTCACTTTCTTGGAGCCTTTCCAAAGCATTTTTAAGTGTCTGGAATATTTCCGAACGATCTGATGGACTAATGAATTTTGTTATTTGCTTATAATTGTGATTAACCATAATATTTGATGATTGATGAAAGTTAATATGATAAGAGCATATAAATTTATTTAAACCTTCACAGGAACATAGAAACAATGGTTTTTCTTGACAAGCTTCAACATAGCATTTTATGTCCATTTTCTTTATCTAAGAAACCAAATATAAATGACTGAAACCTGTTCTGACACAATGACTATTGAGAGCTTTTCATTTCAAAATTCCTTATCTTTCTTGCTTAGCGATCAGGATTTAAGGGTTAAAACACAAATTTCTCCTGATTCCTATCAAGAAGAAGGGTTCAAAAGTATCATCTTAGAAGATAAAGAAGAAAACAAAAAACCACATATTCATTATGATATTGTATTTGAATACTTTACACAAGAGCCAACACATAAAAATTTAAATAGCAGAGATAGAATTACTTGTGCAGGGCCTTTTTGCACAAAGACAGCCTGCCAGATATTTTAGTTATAAATAATATTAGATAATTATCTTGTGGACATATTTTAGAATGGTTTTGTATAAAAAAATATTGGAATATAATTTAGGTAATTAGAAGATAAATTAGATTTGGAAAGCTTTTCTTTGAGAGATAAATTAGAATATTATGAGAGATTAGTTTTATGAATATTTTTTAAATAAAAAAAAAAAAAACATGGAAAATTTGGAGTGTGCTTGAGGTATTGGGAATGTAATGATAAAGTTTATGAGATGATGAATTTTTGAGGTAAATGACTTTTTTTTTTATTGTATTAGGTTATGTGACAAAGACACTATGGCGAAAAAAAATGTCAAAGCTAAAAAGTTTAATGTATAATTATGTTACTAGGTTCTTATTTAAGATTATGTTAGTAGGTTCTTATTTAAGATTTTTTAAAGGGCGATAAAGCTATCAGGATTTTCTACTAATTCCTGAATGCCATTCTGATAGAAGTAATGTTCATTTTCTAAAATTTCAGTGAGTTTTTTGTATATATATCCCGAAACAATAACTATAAAAGCTTTGATGGAATGTGTCTCTCTCCATATTGATGCATTTTTCTTTATATTTTCTAAATAATTCAAGCACCTTTCTGAAATGATTTCAACAACACTGTAGATTTTTTCTAAATTTTCTAGGCTAATTTTACTTGGGATTTCTTTATTAGACTTGCTTATTAGTTCTGCAAGTATATGAAGATCTATAATATTAATTTTTTTCTGATTAGTAAGGGTCTTAATAGGTATAAAGTTTTCACATTTTGAAATAAGCATGTTTAAGTATTCTCTATTCAAATCTAGTTTTTTTAGCTGGGTAACTTTTTTTATATCAGGAAGAGAGATGAAGCAGGAGCATGCATTTTCAATACAAGTTTTAGAGTATTTAAAAGTATTTATTCTGTTTTCAAAATCATCAAGAAGAATTGGGTCGATTTCAGTATTAATACCAAATGAAATAGCTTCTGGATGTAAGGAATCTTCTTTAATAATAACTTTCTCTTTGCTGTAAATTGGTTCGATCGCCTCATAATTCTTGTCTTTTATTTGGATTTTATCGGATTTTTCAACTAATTCTAATTCCGAAGGAGCATGATAAAATACTTTGTTAGGTTTTACATCAGATAAATTTTGAGTAGAACCCGAATTCATTTATATATATTATAGAAAACATAAGAATTATTGATTTAATTATATCTTTTATTACAAATAATCCAAAGTATTTTAAAATAAACCTTAACACATCAACAAAAATAAGTTAAGTTATTATGAATAATTTCTATTTAAAATTCTAAGATCTTATATACCAAGTCTCTAATTCTAAAAGTAAAATTTTCAATAATAAAATAATATTCTAATCACAAAAAAAACATAAAAAATATTATTATTATAATACTTAAATATAGTTTTTCTACATCCAAATCCAATTCTATTAACTATTTCATATTTCAAAATTATAAATGGTGCTTATCTTAATATGTTTATTAGTCTTCGGAACCGCAGGAGAACTTACCGATCTACATCTTCGTTTAGAATATGCTTCATACAAAGCTAGATATTCAAAAATTTATACAGCCGAAGAAGATCAAATTCATTTCACAACTTTTAAATCCTCTCTTTCCACTATCAATGAAATTAACAACTCCAACCTAGGTTTTTCATTAAATCTTGGACCTTTATCTGATCAATTACCTGAAGAAGTTGGAACCATCCCAAATTTCGACTTAAAACTTGACCTTCACCCTGAAATCAATTATCTCAACACCGACAATTTACCAGAATCAGTCGATTGGGTTAAATCTGGTAAAGTAAGTCCTCTTCGTACTCAAGGTACATGTAAAGCAACATGGATATTTTCTACTATCGATACAATTGAAAGTATAGTTGCAATAACAAAAGGAACTACTACAACAACTCTTAGCTCACAACAGTTTATCAGTTGTTCAGATTCCTCTGGGAACTCAGGCTGTACCTCAGGGACTATAGAAAAAAGTTTTAATTTTGCATTGTCTAATAATATATGCACAGAATCTCAATATCCTTTTATAGACAATGTTGCTTCTTGTAAAAAAAAACTTAAATGTCAGACTCAGATTAGTTCAGTAAATGCTATTATTCCTAATAATGAGGCTCAGCTTAAAGCTGCTGTTGCTATACAACCTGTTTCAGTTACACTTAATATTACAACAACACTTATGAATTATAAAAGTGGAGTATTACCTTCTGGATGGTGTGGTACAAGTACTGTTCAGTCTAATTTTGTTATTGTTGGATATGGAAGTATTGCTAATGTTGATTATTGGGTAATCAGAAGCTATTGGGGAAACTCATGGGGAATTGGAGGATATGGACTTGTGGCTAGAAATGATAAAAATACAGCAAATTCAGGATCCTGTGGTATTGCTTCAGCCCCTTTGGCTCCTTCATTTAATTTCTAATTTAGTTTTAAAGATGAATTGATTTATTATAAGCAGGTATTAATCATAAAAGTTTCGATAATAATAAATAAAATGGGATGTTCTGAATCAATGAACTCAGAGCTTAAGCTAACAGTGGATTTAAACACCCCAATATTCAAAACTTCTCAAATCAAGCACTCAGCTATGATACGTACCTCACTAAAAGATTTCTGCACTCAAATCGTTTCATCGAATGTAAATTCTGAATACCGTGAATCCTGCAAAAATTACAAAGTAACATGTAAAGGAATAACTTATGCGATTAACGAAAACATCTCTCTTTATGATCTGAGACTAACAGAAAAAGATACAATTTCCATATCAGGATCCATAAACGAACCTAAAAAAATCGAAGTAACATTAAAAATTTGTTACCCCAGACCAAAAGAAATAAGCTTAAAAGTATCAAGAAACTCTTTAGTAAAAGATCTTTTAGAAGAAGATTCAAATTTTCGATTTATAAGAAGTGATATACAGCTTGACATGAATGAAAAATTAGAAAACTATGATATTGGGAATAAAAGCCGGGTAATTGTCTTAGTTGGAGATAACCCTTGTGAAGATGTGCAGAAATGGAGGATTAAAAAAACTGGGTTAATATTAGAAGCTTGTTGTATGAATAATAATTGTGTTGCTTATAAACAAAGAGTTTCTTTAAGCCTTGGACTTGGGGATTTTGATATTGTTAATGAAATGAGTTGCGAAAATTATCATTCTTGTACTTGTTGTAATAGTCTTTTAAGCAAAGCTATTAAATTTGGTTATTGTCATTGTCAAGTGAGCTATTGTGAGTTCCAATCTGATGGAATACCTGTAGAAGTGGTGAATAGCACGAAAGACTTTTTAGAAGGTGTCTTACCTGTAGGTTTAGAGTCTTTTGTGGTAAAATTATCCCCTTTAATCTAGTTTAGATTGAGTAATTTTTTTTATTATGTTTTATAATGGATTTAATATAGGAAAAATGTTTATTATTTAGGGTCTTTTATTTATAGTAATATTGTTTATTTTATAGAATATCAGCTAAGTTATTAATTTTATTCTGTTTTTCAAGTAAAAATCTTTCTTGTACTCTCATAAGGGCAAGTTGGCACTCAAATTTTTGTATTTGTTCTTTAAGAGCACTTGCTTTTTTCCTACTTTTTAATTTTTGGGCTTCTAATTGTTGTGTTAAAGACTGGACTATACTTTTTAATTCAGTATTTGAAGTTTCGATTTGATTAACTTCAGCTTTTTTTACTTCTAAAACCTGTGAATGCATTCCAATCTGAGGAATCGATAAAATCAATTCTTCTTTTCTTATCATTATTTCTTCAAGTCTTTCCTTTATTGGAATATAAAGAAAACAAATTCGATTTTGAGATTTTTTAAGTTCCATCAAAGATTCAAGTAGATTTGATTTATTCTCTTTCAAATTCTCAAGGCAATTATTATAAGAATAGCATTTTTCTGTTAGCAAAGTGTATTTTTTCTCAAATACCCCAACAATTTTATATTTTTTCCTCAACGATTTCAGTTGTTTTTTTATTTCAAAAGTTTGTTCTTTGATATCTTCTATCTGGTTTTCTCCTAATCTTGCAAGTTCTGATGCTTTTTTTATATCTAAATTTTCAGATATTCTTTTAAGTATGTTACCTATTATGTACCTGAGTTTTTGATCTTTCATGTGTCGAATATTCGTTAAATTCCATCTGTAATGTAAAAGTGGAACTTGCATACTAAGAAAATCAGCAAGTCTTCTAAGATGTGCAGTTAACATTGATTGCATATCTTTTAAGTTGTTTAATAAAATTTCTTCTTGAGTTAAATGTCCTGGCCATGGAGATGTTGAAAGTGAACAGATTGTACTAGGGGTTTTTGAAAATTTACGTAAAACATTTAAGGACTCGATATTGTTTTCCGTTTGCTTCATTTTCTAAGATATTATTTTATATCATGCGAGGTTGTGAACTTGTGTAGAAGATACTAGGAAAATTATGAAATAAGAGAGAAGGCGAGAAGTTAAAGATCATATAATCTAGCAATGATTGTTCATTATTGTATTTGTTGAGAAGATTTTTTTGGAAAGAAGAATTTATTTTGTATCCTTTAAAAAGCAAACTTAAATCAAAACTTATAACATATCTATTTTACCAATCCTAACAGATTACAAATTTATATCAGTATTAAAACACAAATTATCATACATCAAATAAAAAAAATCAACCTGCACATTCATTTAACTCATAATTTCTAAAATTTACACTTTAATTATCATCGATATCATCATTCCAACCTCTAACACTTATTTTCATCACATCAATAGCATTCACATTCAAATTTGTAGATTTATCTTCCATAATCTTATTCTTATGAATGTTTCCACATTTTGTATTTGGTCTGCAAACAGTCTTTCTTCTAAATAAAAACCTATTCCCATTCTTTACAGGTATTTGAGGAAGTTTTTGAACTCCAATTTTAATCTCATGTTTTCCTATTACTTGAAGATCAGGTCCTAAAGTACTATAAGTTCTTTCATGGAATGATGGATGAAATAATCCTCTTAATACTTTCCTTTGCTCTGTAAAATGAAGTTTTTCTAGAGAAGGGGGTTTATTTAAAGGGATTCTTTTATCTTTCTGAGCATGTGAAGGATTGTTTAATAAATTTGAGGTAGAATTTGCTTGGTAGTATAAATCCAATTTTCTTATCATATTTATTATGGTTTATAGTGTGCTTGAGAATACACTTTGCATACAATCAAAGATAAATCATTATGTTGCTAAGATAAAAACATCAAAGAATATTCTATTTACTTTANCTAAGATAAAAACATCAAAGAATATTCTATTTACTTTAAAATATTTAATGCTAATATTTATTGTAAAATAACTTATGTGGTTATTAGGATTTTTATATACTAATATTAATAATTTTGTTAAATTTTCATAGTAAAGTTAAGGAATTATTAAAAATTACAATTGAAAAACTTAAAAGGCAGGTATAATAGTATTTTAACTTCTAAACAAAAGAATAATTTTACAATTTTTTTTATTATGATATACTTAAACTGCATTGAAACAAAGCCCTATATAAAAATTAAGCATAATACCCATAATTATTGAAGCAAGAGAAACTTTTATAGCAAAATTAAGATTTTCATTACTATATGAAATTTGATTTGAAAAAATAAGATTTTTTAGCCTAAAAAAAATTTATGTCTTAAAAAAATTATTCAACATAAATATACAATATGCACTATATACACAACAATATTTTTTTCTTTAAAGCTATTGAAAATAAGATAAAATACAAAAAAAAAAAAACTTTATTGATAGCTCAATATTCGCAATAATAAACATAAACTGAAAATATGATGACAATTAAATAATAAAATCTAATTAATAAGCAAAGATATAAGATATATAAATTAACTTATCTGATTAAATATAATCATTCACTTAATATCCCATTATTTCATATAAAATAACATATGTTTTTCCCAAAATATTTTTTCTACTACACCAAATATAACAATATTTCCCTTACATACAAATTTACGTCCAAGCTAATCAAATAACTTTTTCAGCCAACAAAACTTTATTAAAAAATTCCTTAAAAATAAAATCAATAATCCAAAGTCCTGACAATAAATACAAAACATATTTTCAATTACTTAAAAAACAAGATATCATATTCAAAAAAGGTATAAAATAACTAAATAGTAAATTAATAGCATTACTTTCTAATCAAGTGGATACAATGCCACGAATTAGTAAGTAGTCCACGGTAATTCCATATAGACTTAAGCGATTCAGGCTGTCCATGTCCTGCATCATCTACAGCCCGAACACAAACTTCTTTTTCTATATCAGAAGATGGAATATTGGCGTTCCAAAAAGCCCAGCTCCAGCGTCTTCCAAGACGTTGTTGTCTTTTTTCTAGCTGAGCTTCAATCCAACTTTCCCCGTGGTCGGTAGTTAATTCGACTCTAACAATCCCACGACCTCCTCCAGAGTATGCGAAACCTTTAAAATTGACATTTTCATTCTTACTATCAAATGAAGTGCTATCTATAGGTGAACAAATTACTGACTGTACAGGCATATCATAAACAGGTTCTCTTTCTTCAAAATTAACATTACCTAATGAATCATTAGGGGAGAAAAGCCTATAGTCTCTTTTATGCCAAATTAAAGGTGACTCAGAAGTGCTTAAAGTAATTCTTTTAACCCATTTTATATTCCTTACTCCAACATATCCTGGGACAATCAGTCTTACCGGGAAGCCATGATCTCTTGGAAGTGTTTCACCATTCATTTCAAAAGCTAAAATAGTATCTGAGTCCATAGCTTTTTCTATTGGAATACTCGTGCCAAAAGGACCATTAGGATCAGTATCTAAAGCTTCTATTTGCACATGTTTATATTCTGGATTGATTTCTCCTAAATGTTTTAAAATATCTCTAAGTCTTATCCCTGTCCATACTGCATTACCAATTGCCCCTCCTCTCCATTCAACACCTCTAGTTACTCCTTGTTGATTAGCTTCAAATCTACGATTACCTGCACACTGTATTGATGATTCAACTGAAACTATAGGAAATTTAGACTTTAAATCTTTGAGATTAAAAGATGTGCATTTATCATCTTCAAATACAAGTTCAAGTTCATAAGTATTTTCATCTACAACTGGAACAGGCAAGTGATTCCTTACAAAAAACTCAGTGTTTGGAGTTAAAATTTTCTCAGTCAACAAATCATTCGGAAGTTCTCCGTTATATGCCTTTTCTGTATGGGCTATGAAATGAGTACTTCGATTCGGGTCTCCAGAAAATGGATCATTCAGTGCTTCGAGCTTTTCTCCACCTTTGAGATTCCCTATCCGAAAGCTTTCAAGCATATCTTTTACTTTGTCTTGTTTATGAATTCGATAGAGATTCCAAAATGCATCAGCTGAGGATCCTGCGGCTAAAAGGATTTTGTCTCCTCCTGGGTGCATCTCAACAAATCTTGTAATGTCGTAAACACCTTTTCCCATGACGATCCATACTGATTTGCCAGGGGTTTTATGGGTTTTTATTTCATCCCAAGTGTATTCAGGAAGGTCATTCGTTGCCATTCCTGAATCGGAACACTTGGCGCTTTTCATGGATATCACAGCAGTACCTGCTAATAACTTCCTCCACATTATTTCTTTATATATAATAATTGATGATAAGATTGGTGTTTAAAAAGCTAAGATTATACATGCCATGTATAAAATTCTTAAATATTATAATAAAATGGTTTAAACAACATTTTTGTTTTCAAAATTATACGATAAAATATGTTTTTTGATATTAGCAAAGGCCAAAATTAGATGATTATGCAATTTTTTCATATGATGGGCTTGAATTTTAAAGATAAATAGTTGNATATATTAAATGGGTTGCTGCAATTGCATTACCAAAGAAACTGATATGATCATAGAGCAGATGATTGAAAAATTTGAAGAGTCCTCTTCAACTATTGTTAATAAAAGTATTATTTCAAATGTTAAGCCATCGACAAAACCTTCTTTATGCTTTGTGAATGAGGCTACACATAATATTTGCATAGATGAAGATTGTCCAGTAATGAAATTACCTGATATTGGAAGTGAAAATAGTATAGCATCATGGAAACATCATGGAAGCCCAGATATATTGATTTAACAATTTAAATTTTAACCTAAAAACGATTGAATAGATTAAATTATTAATTCTCAGATTGGTTTATAGGATGTACTAAATTATCAGAGTTTTAATTATGCTAGTTTAGATATGCTTTACTTAATAATTTATTTGTTGGGTGATGCTAAGAATATTATTTTATTTGGAATAATATAGTTTTTGTTAAGTGAATGATTCCATATTTTAGGTTTTTAGAATTATAAAGCTCTCTTTTCAAAATAAAAGAAACTTTCACTTTTAAATTTAAATTTAATCAAAAAACTATTAAGACAAGAAATAATTTGCTTTCATTTGAGGATTGAAAATTTGCTTATAGACTAAAAATTTTTTTGATTCTTCATTTTGTTTCGCAAATCCAACATCAACTGTCTTTAATATACTGATAAAAAGTAGTTGCAAAAGGTAAAAAGCGAAAGGATAAATTTAAAAAGTAAAAACTTATTGAAGCTAAGCCCAACTTTGATTTTAACTAAAAATTATCTTCTGTTGTATAAAATTTGAATTAAATTTTTTATGTGTTAATAAATTATTACTTTATTAAGCACTATCTGACTTTACTCTGACTTTACTCTCATGTACTTTTATATAAATTAATATGAAAAAGACTGAAGAATTTAAAATTTTTTCAGAGGCCGACCTAGAAAGAGAATTCGACTCAATTGGGAGCCAACTCATTGACACAAGTAAAATCTAAACAGAAATCGATTGGAACCAAAGAATGAAAGCCCTTAAAAGAATGCAGTCAATAATTTCTTCTGAATACATAGCCTTCGAGAACTTTCCAGCATTATTCTTAAAGTTCACTGCACCTTTATCAATCCAATTGCAGGACCTTCGTTCTGCAGTTGTTAAAGAAGCTACAATCACAATAATTAGTGCAGCTCAAGTAATGGGTGACTCTTTTGATTTGTGTGCTGAAAGACTTTCTGATGTTTTATATCGTCTTATAAACTCTGGTAACAAAATTTTGGCAGAAACAGGTTCAGATTGTTATATAGAAATCATTAGATCTGTAGTAACATGGCGTTTAATTCCAAAAACCCTTGAACAATTTTCATGTAAAAATCCAAACATTAGAATTAAAGCTATAACTTTTCTACAGTTAATGCTTGAATTGTATCCATGTGAAGTTTTTGAATATGCTGCAAGTAGTAAAACTGGTTTTCTTGATAAGATTGAACAAGGGCTTAAATTAGCTGTTCATGATGCGAATAATGATACAAGAGCTATAGCAAGAAAAGCTTTTTTAAACTATAGAGCTTATTTCCCAGCAAGGGCAGCTAAGATTTTTCAAACTTTTGATGCATCAATACAAAGAGCTTTTGGTGAATTAACTGAAAATAGATTTTCTAGCACCCCAGCTAGGTCAACATCTGCTAATTCAAACCGAATTGTTGTGAATATGACGAAATCTGAAACTAAGTCAATAGAAAAAAAAGCTAGAAGTAGTTTAAATGAAATAAAAGATCTTAGTGGGACTGGAGGGACAACACCTGATGCTAAGTCTATAACTCAGAAAGATTTAAGACCATTAGAAAAATCTTTAAAAGATGATAAACCCCCAAGAGAAGATAGAGAAAGAGAAGAAAGAATAAGAGAAGAGAAAATAAGAGAAGAAAGGGTAAAAGAAGAAAGAGTAAAAGAAGAAAGAGTAAAAGAAGAACCTAGTTTAGAATTTTTGATATCAAGTACAAATGATCAAAGCTGGGCAACAAGGGTAAGTTCATTTGAAAGCATTAGAAAAAAACTTTGTGAAGAAGCTACAATAAAAATAGTTAGCAATAACAAAATGCTTTGGGATCAAATTATATCTGTGCATTTAGATCATTTAATCGATAACAATTTCAAAGTAGTTGTTGCAGATTTAGCAAGTCTTTGTGCAATCACTGATACTTATCCTGAAAAAATTAGCCTAGCCCTAGAAAGAATTTTACCAAAACTTTTAGGGTGTTTAAGTGATAGTAAAGAACTTGTTATAACAGTTGCAGGTAAATTACTAGAATTGATTATCGATATTTATATCCCTGAAGACTTACTTGCACTTTTATTAAAATATTCATCTCAAGAACTTAAACCAACTTCTTATATAAAATTTATCGAAGTTATGCATTTTCTTGCTGACTCATCAACTGATTTCTTCACTCTAAATTCCAACATCAAAAACTACATTTTAAAACTGATTTTTGTCTTAAAAGAAATCCCTAGGAACTGTGTAAAAGTTGTCATGCCATCATTCGAATTATGTATTACTAAAAATCGTATTGCAAGCTCAAACATTATTAACGAACTTCCTCAAAACGACCTTAAATTCTTCAGAACAATTCTTATTGAAACTTCATCACCATTAGAACCTTTATTTAGAGAACAGATTAAAGAGTCATATAAAGAGTTTCAAAAACCTGTTGCACAATTACAGGAAGTGAAAAAAATATCAACATCTGTTATAACTCAAGAAATAAAAAAAACACCAACTGTGACTGTAACTCAAGAAATTAAAAAAACACCTACACCAACTGTGAGTCAAGAGATTAAAAAAACACCTACAACAATTGTATCACAAGAATTTAAAAGACCAACAGCTGTTATAACTCAAGTTGCGATTGTACAAAAAAACTCAGATAAAACTGGGAATTTAGGACAAGATCAAATTCAAGAAATAAGAAAACCTGTACGTGAAGATGCTAAACTAAGTTCACCTTTAATAAAAGAAGAAAATAAAGGAGCATCTCCTATACCAAAACATGAAACTTTAAAGAAAATCCAAAAACTTAATGATGAAGGTGATGATAATATATGGGAAAGATCAATAAAAGATATACTAAACAAATGTGAAGAGTGCGTTGAAGATAATTCATTAACTGAAACTGCGTTGTTAATATTTTATAATATCACAAAAAAACGTAAAAATTTATGCCAAAATTATATAAATGACTGTTTGAGGATAATGAGTAAAGGATATTATCTTGATAATAGGCATATTCTTCAAACAACTGAAGAATGTATGGAAGAACTTGTCATGGGCTTATCAGCTTCTAATATTATTCCTATTATTATACAATATGTGAAAAATAATGATTCCCCAGCAACACAAGCATTTATTAGAATTTTAACTAAAATTATCATTGTAACGAAACCAACTGGTCTTATGGGACTTATGCGAATTATTATTAATCAAATGAAAGACTCTTTGAATCATAGTAATGCTGATGTTAGAAAGTCTGTGGTATTTTGCCTTGTAGAAATACAGGCGATGATGCAAAATGAATTTACAGAATATCTTGAAGAACTTACTCCTAGTCAACAAAAACTAGTGACGATTTATATACAAAGAAGATTATCATCATAGAATAATAATATTTAACAATTTTTAGAGTTTTGTTTTTTTGTTGGCAAAAAGGGCTTTTTTTAGGTGAGGTTTAATAGTAAAATTGGGATTTAATGGATTTTTTGTAGGCTTTTGATAGGTTTTTGGCTGGGTTGGAAAGTGAAAGGTTTGGAAATTTTTATAGTTTTTTTTGAGATTTTTTGATGTGAAGATAATTTTTTGGTAAAGCAAAAGTGAGGTATGGCTTAGATGGTTTTTTATTTTGTAGAATTTGTATTGGAAAATAAATTTAGGGCTTCGGTATTAATTTTTTTTAGTTTGTGAATAAATTAAAAATTTTAAAGCATGATTGTATAATTTGATGTTGAAGTCAATTTTTTTAAAGTGATTGAATTTTAGATGATTGAATACTTGTGAATATAATAAATTTTGTAGGATACTTAGTTTTTATGATTCTTATGCGATGAACTCAAAGTTGTCTGTGAGTATATTTACTAAATTTTATAAAAGAATAAGTTCAAGTATAAATCATAAAAAAGACTTCCAATCTAAAATAAAATTGAATTATGCTAGAATTTTATAGTTTATTGTATTCCTTCAATAATATTTGATGAAAAGAAAATTCTTTTTTATGAACTGAAAAAAATTGTGAAAGTTAAAGTGAAGTTAAAACCTGCACCCTCATTGGTTTGTGAATAACTTTGATTAATTCTTATAGGAACCTTCTTCTTTTATTCTGCCCTGAAGAATCATCTTAATATCATATTATATCATATTTTTTTACCCGTCTCTGCATTAAATTAATCTTAATTTTTCTGCTCTATCTCACAATACTATTCTATTGCTCAAAGTAAATTAGCTACCATCTTAATAAACTCTTAAGCGCGTGTTAAAACACTTATAATTTATAAGCAAACATTGAATTTTATTGAAAGTTTATAATAACAGAGTATCAATCCTCTCTTTAACATTCCATATCATTAAACTATAATAATTTTCTTATATTTTAGTAAAATCTAAATCACAATACTATTTAAATTTATCTTTTCCATAAAAAAAATCCCCAAATTTTACCATATCTTTTTTGCATCCCATCCATAAGCTGATAAATTTTCCTCTTTCTCTAACATTATAAAACTACATCTTTCTAACAATCAAAATCCCTTATTCTTCCATAATTATCAAAATCCTCCAAGAAATGTTAGTTTATTTATATTATAATCCTCATAATAATAGTTTTTAATATGAACGAACCTGATGATATACCTATTGGTGGAAAAGGAGCTTACGATATCCCATCAGACGATATTCCTCTAAAAGGAGGTTCTTATCAACTCCCAGAAAGTGAAGCAAAAGAAGGTGAGGTTCCACTTCTAGCCCGTGGAGCCTACAAATTACCTGACGAAGAAGCTCCTGAAGAGCAGGAAAAAGAAGAAACAGGCCCTTTAGAAAAGAGAATCGACTCCAAAACCTGGAAAACACGCTGCAAAGCTTACGAAGAGCTGACAATAATTCTCAAAAGCAACAAAAATGGCCCATACTCTGATTATTCTTCTGGACTTGTCAAGTATATATCCGATTCTAACCCTGGAGCTCAAGAAAAAGCTCTGGATTTGCTTAAAGTTTACATAGAAAACCAACCTGATATGACCCTTAGTTCATGTGAAGGTCTAGTCAAAGTTCTAGTAGAAAAAGGAATGGCCAGTGCTAAACCAACAATAAAAAACGAGTCAACCAACATAATTCAAGACTTGTTTTCAATCCACAAAGACAATTTCGAAGCTTTCAATAACGGTCTTATTTCCTGTCTTAACAATAAAAACATTAAAGTTCAACAAGCAGCTATGTTAGCTGTAAATACTATCATGTGTGCATTTGGGGCTAAAAAACTGTCATTCAAACCATTTGTCGGGATAATTGAAAAATACGCTGCAGCAAGTAATCCTCAAGTCCGTGGTGAGGCTTTGAATTTCTATAAAGAATGTTTCCGCTGGGTAAGAGATCTTATCAAACCTAATGTGGAAAAGCTTAAAAAACCTCAACAAGATGAATTAGAAAAAGCATTTGCTGAAATAACAGAAATCCCTGTCCCAACTAGATGGTTAAAATGTGAAGAAGCACAAGCTAAAAAAATGCTTGAGTCTGGAGTTAGTGCAGCTAAACCAATAGATATATACGAAATGGCAGATGCTAAAGATATTTTTAACAAATATGGGGAAAAGTGGTGTAATACAGTATTAGCTATGGAAAAATGGACTGAGAAAAAAGCAGCACTTGAAGAATTAAATAAAGAAGCTGATTATCCTAAATTAGCTGAAAAAAGTGCTATTGAGCTAGTTACGTTAGCTAAAAGATTGATTAATGATAGCAATGTTAATGTTATGCTTCAAACTATGAAACTAGTTGGGTTGTTAGCTAAAGGTCAAAGAAAATATTTTGATAATTACGCGAAACAGTTTTTACCTGTGATACTTCAGAAATTTAAAGATAAAAAAACTTTGGTTTTACAAGAAGCGCATAGTAGTTTAGATAACCTTATGCTCAGTTTGTCTTTAGAACAGTGTATTGAAGATTTTAAAGAAGCTCTTGAAGATAAAACGCCATCTGTTAAAACAAATACTTGTCAGTTTTTAGAAAGATTGTTTGATAGAATCCCCCCTAATGAAACTAAATCACAAGCTAAGATTATTGGAGCTATTATGAAAAAAAATACAGACGATTCTACACCTGATGTTAGACAAGCATCATTTAAACTTTTGGCTGTATTGTTGAATAAATGTCCAGAAGTTCTTAACCCGATAATCAAAGATTTACCTGCAGCAAAAATGAAGAAAATTGAAGAAGCTGGTGGTGCAAGCGCAAATAATGTCCCGAATACACCACAACCTGCAAGTAAAGCTCCTGAGGAAAAAAAAGAGAAAGCTAAAGCTGAAAATAATAAAAATCCACCCCCAACACCGAAAAAAGAACAACCTAAAACTACCTCAAACACATCTGTAGGAAAAACTGGAGCACAACCTACACCTAAAGTTCAAGAAAAAGAAGAAGAAGATGCTAACAACGCTATTTCTGCTGAAGAAGCTGAAAATATTGTTACTGGTTTCCTTCCTGCTGACATGCTTGGCCAACTCAAAGATAACGCCTGGAAAGAAAAGCAAGCCGGACTACAAAAACTTTCTGAATGGATCGCAGAAAACTCTGATCTTGTCAATTCCCAAAACGAACCAATTCTTCGATTCGTCCGTAGTACAGTCAAAGATTGGAAAGAAAATAATTTCAACGTAGTCAAAGCAGCAATTGAAATTTTTAAAAACATCAGTGAAAACTATACAATTTCAAGAAGAGCTGCAGCTTCAGTATNTGTCCGTAGTACAGTCAAAGATTGGAAAGAAAATAATTTCAACGTAGTCAAAGCAGCTATTGAAATTTTTAAAAACATCAGTGAAAACTATACAATTTCAAGAAGAGCTGCAGCTTCAGTATTAAACACAACCGCTTTAGAAAAACTTGCTGATGCTAAACTTCTTGATGTTTATAATTCTTGTATAGTATCATTATGTTCTGTTCTTGGACCAAAATTTGTCGTTGGGCTTATTATAAAAAATACAGCTGAGAGTAATAAACCAAAGGTTGTTTCTGAATGTTGTGGGATAATAAGTAAAGCAATTTCTGATTATGGAGCACATACTGTGAATTTAAAAGATGTTGTAGATTATGCTAAAAATGGACTTGGACAAGCAAACCCAGCGATAAAAAAAGCAAGTCAAGCTTTAACTATGGTCATATATAGTTATATAGGAGATAAACTTATACCATTATTAACTGATATAAAAGAATCAACAATGAAAGTATTACAAGAAGAGTTTTCTAAAATACAACTTATAACCAATGCAACTTTTAAAACATATAAAGGACAACAAGAAGTAAAAGTTGTTGATGCAAGAAAAGCTTTAGATGAAGCTATGCCTAGGGCGAATATAGAAAAACTCCTCACACCAGCTTTGCTTAAAAAACTTGCTGATGCTAATTGGAAAATCCGTAAAGAAGGTCTTGATGATTTTGAAGGAATCTTAGATTCTAATGGTATGAGAATTGTTCAAACTGGGCTTGAAATCATTATAAAACCTCTTGTTGGACGAATTTCTGATCCAAATAAATCTTTAGTAAGACAGACTTTATTACTTACAGGTAAACTTGCCGCAGCTTTAGGTATGGAAAGTAAAAATTTAGCTAGGCATTTTCTTCCACCTATAATTGGGTGTTTGGCTGATAAAATGAATTTACTTCGTGCTGATGCTTTGACTGCTGTTAATAAATGGGCAGAAGAAGCTGGATTAGATGTTGTTATTGCCCATTCTTCAGCTCCTTTATGTATTGAAAATCCTGAATTAAGGTCTGAACTGTTAGCTTGGTTATTAGATCATAAGGATAAGTTTAAAGAAAATGATATGAAACCTTATATTCAAGGGACTTTAGCCTGTTTACAAGATAAAACAGCACCGATTAGGACAAAAGCTGAGAGTCTGTTTGCTGAAATTGTGGAATGTGTTGGATTTGAAGCTTTTAGACCTTATTTAAAAGATATAAAACCCGCTGTTATGAATACTTTGAACACGATTTTTGATAAATATAAACAAAAAGGACCACCTGAACTTGAACTTAATCAATCTGTTAGTCTTCCTACAGCATCAAGACCTAGTCGAATAACTAAAGAAGCATCACAAAGTAATAGATCAGGATCAAAAGAGTCACAAAAAAGCAGGACAGGTATGCCAACGAGGATATCAAGTGAATCTGATCTTAAGAGTTCTTTTAAAAAAAATGATATACGGAGTAATAAAGTTTCAGTTCTAGTTGAAATATCTATTGTTATTCCAGGAAGTAAAATAAAAAGACTTGAGCAGGAAGCTAAATGTAAATGGAGTGTTGAAGATATTAGGAATGATTATCAAGAAAAACTTAAAGAACAAATGAGGACTGCTACAACTCCTGATTTATTTGCTTTGATGTATCATAATGATTTCAAAAAACAAGTTGAAGGAGTTGGGCATTTTACTACTATGGTTAATAGTATGACAAGGGAGTTTATTGAAATATTGGATATTGTGTTTAGATGGGTATGGGTTAGATTTCAAGAAAATGCGAATACACAACTTATTAAAGGAATTTTGGAAATGTTGGAGACACTTGTCAATACTTTAAATAAAGAAGGATATAAACTGCATGAGGTAGAAGCAAATTTATTTCTCCCGATAATATGTGAGAAAAGTGGTCAAAATAATGTTCAATTCAAAAATATGATTCGGTCTATAATCCATAACTCAGCAAGAATCTACAACCCTGAAAAAATTTTCATCTTCGTGGTTAATGGCTGTAACTCAAAAAATACTCGAAGCAAAGTAGAATGTCTTGAAGAATTATCAGAATTAGTTAAAGAATTTGGTATTGAAATATGTCAAGGAAAAGATATTAAAGCAATAGCAAAACATGCAAGCAGCTCAGATAATAATGTTAGAACCGCAGCAGTTCAAACAATGGGTGAAATCTACAAACTCAAAGGTGATCAAGTTTGGCAAATAATAGGAGAAGTTCCTGACAAAGTAAAAGATTTATTCGAGCAGCGCTTCAAAGCTGTGAAGCCTAAAACTCTAACAAAAGAAGCTTCAATTGTATCAAAAATCCAAACACCAAAAAACAAATCTTTTTGTGCAAGTTTTGACACATCAAGATCAACAACTCCTAATTTACCATCAGATACAAGAGAGCCTAAACTTTCAATAGAATCATATGACTCAAGAGATACAAAATCATTAGCACATGAAATAAACGGATCTAAACCTCAAAACATTCGTACTGGTAAAGAAGCTCATAGAACTCTTCCTCCAGCACACTGCAATAAACCTATGTCCCCTCCTACTGAAGAAAATAAAATCCCAAGTATCCCAAATGCAAGAATAACCCCAACACTTGATATTCAAGAAACTTCCCCTAATCTATCTCCTGAAATCCCTAAAATTTCAGAAGAAAAACGTATAACCGATATTGAACCCCCAAACGAAAGCCTTCTTTATGACCGAAACAAAATCCCAGAAAGTATTTTACTTGAACCTTTAAAATTCGATGAAAGTACCAGTGAGATGAGTAAAAATATTGAAATTTTACACAATGGAGATATGAGCGCACGAGTTGATGCTCTTGTTAACATAAATGATTATGTAGTAAATAAACTTGAAAGCCATAAAGAAGAACTACAAAGAAACGCTAATAATTTAGCTGATGCGCTGACTGCAGTCATAATTATAACATTTGACAAACCTTTAGGTGAAATTCCATTAAGATTCGCTAAATACTTTTTAAATGTTGTCAACAAAGTCTGTTGTACAAAAATTATCATGAGAGAACTTAATGAAACTTCACTTTTTGCCCTTTCTGAACAGATTCTTATAAGACTTCTTACTGAAGAACTTGAAAAACTTGGAGAAAAATCAGAAGGTGAAGCTATGCTTAAAACTCTTAATGGGACTATGCTTAGAATATTAGAACATTGTAAACCAACTAGAATCATAGTAGTACTAATAAGACTTATGACGAAATACAAAACTACAAATTCATTACAAAAAATGACTGGACTTATTATAAGATGTTTATTAAAACTAACAAAAATCATGAATGGACTTATACATCAAATTGAAGTTGAAAAATTACTTCTTGTAATGCATGAATATTTATCAGGATCTACAAATGCTGGGGTTGAAGATGTTGGTAGTAAAACAATGAAAACTATTTTAACAGAAATAGTAAAATTACAAGGAATCAGTATATGGCAAAGTTATGAAGAAGTTCGTAAACATTCAATACCTGATGTGCATATTGAGAAATGGATTAAAGTTTTACTTAATAATACAACAAATCAATCAAATAATATTATTAGTACAAATACAGAGATTAAAGATTTAGAAGTAATTACAGTTAATGAAATCCAACAAAAATCAAATGAAGATATGGAGAATAAGACTAAGAAAAAAGATGTGAGTGAAAATGCTAATATTGGAGGATGCAATTTGCAGGATTTTAAAGAGAGACTTAGTATGATGAAACAAAGATATGGTATAGCAACACCAGCTACACAAAGTACAGATATGACAGCTACTTTGGATAATTTAAGGAGTAAAGTTATGAAGAAACCTGAGGAAAATACTCCATCATCATTGAGTGATATTAAAAGTAGGATACAGAGCTTTAAAACCAGTAAATAATTACTAATCAGTAATTTAGTCATTGAAAATTGTTGGGTAATTAATATTTTACTATATAAAACACATAGATTAAGTTAATTGTGCGTAGTGTTTACTAATTTTAAGATCTCAGATATTTTCCCTAATACTTTTAACCCATTAATCACACCAGAGTCACTTAGTAATTTTAGAATCTCATCAAAATCAGAATCAGTCTGCATATCACTATCAATAGAACTTACTATCAAATGATTTTTATCTCCAAATACCGACTGCACATCATCTGAAAAACTCACTTCACTAATTAACTCTTCCCCGCTACTACTTGACAATGAAAAAAAGTCCATATTAGGACTATTGTTTTCTGAAATCAACTTTTTTTGAGCTTTAGGTTCTAAATCCTTTTTCCAAGCAATCATTTCAGGTGTTAATAAATTATAATCATTAACACCTCTTAAAGGTTCTTCTGGGGTAACTTCTAATTCTTTTTCAGGTGGGGATATAATATGAATAGTTTGTAAAGGTGAATAAAAACTTTGTTCAGGAAAATTATCATGTATTTCATCATGATTTTTTATAGGAGTCATTTCACCAAGACTTAAATCATCAGTATGAGTTGATTGATCTTTAAAAGAACTACAAGTTTCATTGCCTGATATTGATTTACTTTGATTTGCATCAAAAAGTGATATACGTTTACAACAATCTGATAAATCATAACTTGATAATTGTCTTGGTTTTTTATTGTATTTTGTTTCTATGATATTAGAAGTTGATGGCTTTTTTTTCTTTTCTTTGAGTACTGGAGTGTATGTTTTTTGTATAAGCCTTTGTCGTTCTGGGGTAATAAAATTTAAGTTTTGGGGTTTTTTTTGTATGCCACAAGCAATTAATGTTGCTGATTTTTGCATTTTCTTTGTGATTTGGGGTTTAGGGTCATTTTCATGTAGGTTTTTTATTAGTTTTTTTTCAGATTTTTCATCAACTGTGCAGGATGTGCTTGTTTTCTTTATAACTTCTTTTTGAATGGTGATTTCTGGGTATTTCTCAGGTTCGCTAAGTTTGAAAAGGCTTATTTCGCTTGCAGGGTGGTCTTCAGTAAAAAGTTTTAGAGTAAAACCGTTTTCTTTGTTGCATTCGATACGTTTTTTTGTTGGACTAGGAGATAAAGGTATATCAGAGTTGTTTTGAGAGTCTGGCTTCTTAGGACTGCATGGAGGTTTTTTTGAGTAAGTAGGCTTGGCTGAAGCTTTTGGTTCTTTTATTTCCCCACAAGGGCTTAGGTTTATAATACCAAAAGTAGATGGATAAGAATTCTCAGTTTCCATAATGAATTATATGTGTTATAATATATTATTAGCTTAGAGTTTATTGGTTTAATTTACTAAAAGGATTAGTTAAATGATAGGATAGCATTTGCACAAAGAAAATGGATGTAGGTAAAATATTTAACAGAGTCTTAGGAAAAATTTTATAATAAATAATACTGGTAATAGATATAAAACAAAAGATTAAGCTTTTAGACTTATTCTTACCCCCAAATTAATATAATCATATATAAAAGTACTGTAGTTATTTTTTTTTCTTATAAGTTTATCAATTCAATGTTTACAACTTCCAAACTTCATAAAAAGTAATTATAAATTCCCTTCATCTAAACCTTTATATCAAATTTTATTCCTATTTACTTCTTTAAACATAAATACACAATTTCCAAATACTCAATCTAAAAACAAAAAGTGTATCCTAAAAACATATTTTTATTATGCTAACCATACAACATATTTCATAAGCAAATAATCATAAACTCACAAGAGTAATTTCATCTAAAAAGAAATTGATAAATTTATAATTCGTTTATAGTATATTATATATTCAAAAAAATACTTATTATTATCAGACATCCGAGGTAGTATAGTGGTAAGTATTCCTGCCTGTCACGCAGGAGACCCGGGTTCAATTCCCGGCCTCGGAGTTTTTTTTGATTTAAATAAAAAATGTCTACAACAACAAAAAAAGTAATAATTTTTACAATCATATACATTTATCATATACTAAAAACATATATTTATGCTAAAAATACTATAACAACAACATCCGAGGTAGTATAGTGGTAAGTATTCCTGCCTGTCACGCAGGAGACCCGGGTTCAATTCCCGGCCTCGGAGTTTTTTTTTTTAAAAGTTTGATTTTATATCAAAACTATAAGATCGGGGATTTTAATACATACAAAGAACACTTTTTTATAAATACATAATGAACTCTGAGACTATTTACAGAATCGAACAAAGAAAAAACAATTTTATGAAAGCCCCCCAAGACCATATAGGACAAAGATTAAACTTCGCTGTACATCTGAGAAAAAACAAAAGGCAACAGGCAGTAATAAAATACAGAGAAAAAAATATTAACAGTGAATTACAGGCTGGAAAAGAAGAAATTACTATAAAAGGAAGGTTGGAATTTTCTTTTGGTGCTATAGAAAAACTTCTTAACTTCATAGACCAAAACAATTGCAAAATGGTTTTAAATCAGATATTAATTATATGCCAAAGTAATCAAGACTTGAAAATATTGGATTTTCCTAATCTTGTTCTTAGGTTTACGGATTTTTTAGATAGTATATATGAAGATGAAATTTCAGAAATCGCCATGACAATTCTAATGGTATTAACATCAAAAATATCTTATAACCCTATGTTGTATATCGATTCTTTAGACTTAAATAAACTGGTTTTATGCTTAAACGAAAATAAACCTAAAACTTCTGTTAAAGTTTTTAAAACATTTGCAGACCTAGCATCAGACTGTTCGGAAATGCGTGAAAAAATCATATCCCTTGGCATACATAAAAAACTTATCAATTATTCTTATCAAACCAACAACATAAAATGCTTAAGAATCACAAGTGAATTTATAAAAAGCTTAGCAATTGATCAAAAAACCCTTCCTCATGAAGTTTTTGAGCTCTGTTTGGCCACAACAAAAAAATTCCTCATGATAAAAAAAACAAAAATCACTATAAATTCTCTAACCGCCTTAAGTTTATTTTGTAGAGAAAACCTTAGGAAAATCCAAGCTGTGATAAATCTTGGAATACTTGATGATATATTAAAATTATGTTTGCATAAAAATAAACAAATACAAGAAGCTTCTATTTATATAATTGGGAATATATCATATGGAGATCCACCTCAAATCAATGAACTTATTGAACATAATATTTTTAATTATCTTATAAAAACTATTGATTCTCATTCAAATTCAGTAAGAAAAGAAACTGTTTATATTATTTCTAATATAATCGCATCTGGAAATAAATATTTACAATATTTGTTAGAACATGAGATTATAGATAAACTTATATGTAAACTTGAAGTTGATGATTATCATTTTATTAAGGAACTGAGTTTTGTTTTTTATAATTCGTCTCATTTAGCGAATTATCGAAACTTTAGAGTTTTTGTTGATAAAAAAGTGTTTTATTTTATTAAAGGGCCCCTTTGCAGTGTGAATCCTGTGAGTATTGTAAATTGTTTGAAATTTATTATTGCTGTGTTGAAAGTTTATGGGGAGAATGATTCGATGGAAGCGATTGAATCTATGGAATATACACAATGTATTGATGTTGTTGAAAGCTTATGTAATAATCCTAATACAACAGTACAAATGATAGCTGAAGATATACTGGAATTTTTTAAGAAGGATATGGCTTATGAGTTTTCCTGGAATTATTAGAATCAGTAATTTGCAAATGTTAAGCCTTAAAAGTTGATTATTATTATTAGTTATGAATTATTGTTTGAATTATTGTTTTAATTATTGTTTGAATATTGTCTAGATTTTGTTAGTTTTCTTCTTTTGTTGTATGCTTTTGTAATGAAGTTTTTTATTTCTCTGTCGATTTTGATTATTTTTTGTTTTTGTCTAATATTTTGATTAGATTTTAATAAGAATCTGATATATTTTCTCTGTGGCATTTTTATATCTTCTATTATTTTTTCGCACTTTTCTTGATTAGTTATAATTTCTGTTTCATATAATCCAATTGCTTTATGTATGCTTTTGTATTAGGATTTTTTTCAGTGTATTTACTATGTTAAAAAAACCTAGGGCTATTTTCATTTTAGTTTTTCTATCGATTAAATGCTTTTGCTATTTTTTTCTTTTATTTGAGATATATTCAAGATATTTATATAAGTTAGTAGCTTTAAATAGTCTTTTATTGATTACTATTTGTGGTTTATGATTAGTTTCATATATCACTACCTTTGATTTGTGACCCATTTCTCAACTATTATACCTAAGCCTTATAATTTTTTTTCAGAATCTAAAACTAGGACTATATCGTCTACATAAAATAAGATTCCTACTTTCCTGTTGTTTGATATTTTTACTCCATAAGAATTTTTATCATTGCCCATATAAATTCTTTGCATAAAATTAAAGCATTTAGAGATGAACAGCCACCCTGTCTGACACCTTTCTTTATTTTAAACAATTTGCCAGGGTTTCCATTCATAATTATTGTATTTTCTTCCCCAGTGTTGACTTATTTAGTGATTTTTACTAATTCTTTCAGTGCTTCTCAGCAATTTTTGAAATTTTAAAGTTTTGTGACATACCTTGACATATATCTCCACCAAATTTAGTGCTAATAAAGGTTTATCAGCGATCAAGCCTACAACTTCAAAGAAAGAATACGATTATAAAATAATAATCTAGTTTTAGGAAAATCATTTAAATGCATTCTCAGTTATTATTGAAAGCATTGATTTTTTAGTGAATGATTAGAATAAATATACTCATAAAGCTTCATAGATTTATCTAAAATCTAATATATATGGTAATAAGGGCTAATGGTATATTATATAAATGGCCCTTGGGAACTTCTCTTTGTCATCCATAATTTCTATAATAGATGAGTCTCCAAAGTCAGAAGAGATAAAAGATAATGGAAAATATCAAAACTTACCTAAAACCTCTTTAAACTCAAATTCTAAACCATCACTTATTCTGTCAACTTCTAAGCAATCCAGCTCGTTATCAACTTTTGAAAACTCAGAAACTTTTCGAATAAATCAAGAAGTGTTTAAAAACATAAAATTTAGACCATTTCAGAGAGAAATAATCGAATCTGTCCTATGCCAAAATGATACTTTTGTATGCATGCCAACAGGTGGAGGAAAAAGTTTAACTTTCCAACTTCCTGCTGTTATGAGTAAAGGTATATCTATTGTTATCATGCCATTAATATCTTTGATATATGATCAGATAAAAAAACTACAAGCTTTAAATATTCCTTGTAAAGTGATATCAGGAAGCAACTCACAATCAGAAGAAGAAGCTTTTTATAATGAGATCCTAAAAGATTTCTCAATAAAAATATTATTTGTTACACCAGAAAAACTTGCTAAAAATTCAAAGGTTACTGATTTATTAAAAAAACTAGAAAGAGAATGTCGACTTTGTAGATTTGTCATTGACGAAGCTCATTGTGTGAGTAAATGGGGAAGAGATTTTAGATCTGATTATTTGAAATTATCAAGTCTTAGGAAAAAATTCCCTAACATAAGCATTCTAGCTTTAACAGGTTCTGCAACAGAGCAAGTTAGAAACGATATAGTCTCAGTATTATCAATGCGGGCGCCAAAACTATATCTTGCCAGTTTTAACCGATCTAATCTTAATTACTCAGTACATGAAAAAACAACAAAATGTATAGACGATATAGCACAATTTATCAGAAGAAAGCATTTTCAATCTAGTGGTCTTATTTATTGCATATCAAAAAAAGATTGTGTAAGTGTTGCAGAAAAGCTCAGATATGATTATGAAATAAAAGCAGGATATTATCATGCTGATATGACCAATGAAGATAGGCAAAAATCTCAAGATAGATGGATGGAAGGAAGTTTAAAAGTTTTAGTCGCTACAATCGCATTTGGAATGGGGATCGATAAAAAAGATGTCCGCTATGTAATCCATTATTCATTCCCAAAATCCTTAGAAAACTATTACCAAGAATCAGGTCGTGCAGGAAGAGACAATCTACTTTCAGATTGTATAATTTATTTCAATTACTCAGATAAAAACAAACATGATAAACTTATGAACGAACAAAAAAGACAAAGTTTAAACTTTACTGAACTTTATCAAGTTATGAAATATTGTGAGAATCTTTATGTTTGTAGAAGAAAAATGATTCTTGAACACTTTGGCGAAAATTTTGATAGTAAAAATTGTAACTCTATGTGCGATTGTTGTATTCTTAAACGTCAAGGTCTTATTCGTGATTTTACTCAAGAAGCTATTAAAATATTGAATTTTATAGAAAATCTCCCTAAAGGTATCAGTACACTTCTTCAGATATCATCTTTTCTTAGAGGATGTAAACAAAAAGAAAAACTGGCTAAGGTTAAAAATGATAGTTTTGGGTTGTTACAAGATATGAAACAAGAGGATTTAGATTGTGTTATAAGACATATGATTTATGATAATATTCTTATTGAAACTGTTGTAAAAACATTTAAAAAATTTAAAATGGCGAAAATTAGTGTTGGAGAAAATGCTCAGAAATTAAAGGATGGTAAGAATAATATTATTATAACAGTGGAAATGAATAAAAACAATCATAAAGGGGTAGGTCAAAAAGGTTTACAAGGGTTAAATAAAGGACAAAGGCATAGTTTGGATTATAATTCTTTGCCTCAAGTAAAAAAAGTTTGTATTCCGTTGATAAAAGATAAACCTAAAAATAATGTTGTCCCTATTAAAAAAAATATAAACCCTGATGAATTTAGTAAGTCTATAATAGCTGTTGATGAAAAAACTGATTTGATTGATATTTTTATAGATAAAGATGTGGAAAATACAAAAAAAATTAAGGTCAATTTTGATGAGATTAAGTATGGTAAATGTAAAACAAAAGAAATGTTTGAAAATTTAAAATCTAGACTGGAAGTTATAAGAAAAAAACTTGCAAGAGCAGAGAAAAAAAATCCTGAAGAAATTATTGATGAAAGTCAAATGATTCAAGCATGTAAAGATCTTGGAGGCAAATTACCGAATGCGTTTCTGTCAGAAATCGCTTATTTTAAACAAATATATTTGCAAAATCAGGAACAGAAATATGGATTCGATCTTGAGTCTGCTAATTTTGAACAGTTTAAGCCAATAAACTCTTGTGAAAAACGCATTAAAAAGTGAGATTTAGATTAGTTAGATTTATTTATTTTGATAGATTTTAATTGAGTTAATAATAAACACTTTAATAGGAAATTATTAAGTAAAGATACTATTTTCCAATCAAAATGTTTATGTAAAACTATCCTTTATGCAAATAATTTCATTGATTCAAAGAAAATATTATCCATAAATCATTTCATATCACTCTTTGAAGCAAAGGTTTAAAAATATCCTCACTACTATTCACAAATAATTATATGTTTTTTCACATCAGAAGTAATCATATTATTTAACTTTTATAATCACACCTTTCCTAATTTGCCTTAAAAACACATATCTATAAATTTAACTAAAATTATTTGCCCCCTACCACAATTATTATCAAACTAAATAAAAAACTATCCTCCAAACATAACCCACAGATAAAAAAACTATTTATTTACAAAATTCCTAATTATTATATCCACATTTTCATCAAGTACAAGCCAAAAAGAAGCAACAAACCCAATACCTTATCTACAATCTTTTATAAGCCTAATAAATAATACCTAATTATAAAAATTTCCTTATTAAACACTATTTTATTCTATAAGCGTGGTTTTAAACCTCATAAGAGGAGATACACAACGAGATGTAGTACGACTATTCACATTTGTGCTACAAATTGACTGACTTTGATTAATTTTTTCAATTATATTAACACTGTTTAGACTAACATTACTTGAATAGATACGACCTTGTTTTGATATACTTTTTCTATCATCAATTTTTTCTGGTGATTGAGTAGTACTTGAATAAATTTCAAAGCTTGGAGTGTTAATTGTACTTGTTCGAATTGGTTTAGGGATTTCTATTCTTACAAACTTTTTAGATTCGTTTTCTTTTTTAAGTCTTTTTTCTTCAGGAAACAAAAAGCTAACATTAGCTAAAAACTCAGTCCTTTCGCCATCGCTGTATGTTTTTTCTATGTTGCTTTCTTGAATTGTGGTTAAACGATTATTGTCAAGACAAGATATTTGTAAACCCATGTATAATATAAATATTAGGTTTAAGAAGGACTCTATACTTATAAATGATGATTTTTTTTATGATGAAAATTTAGGTCTAATGAGAATGGGTAATAAATAAAATAAGTGTTTTTTATATAATTTTAGTTTTTTGAAGTCATTAACTATAGGGTATAAACAGGTTGGCTTAATGTTGAAGTTAATTAAAGTTAGAGTTTTGATGTGGCTGTTGAGAAAAAAATATGATGATTTGATGTGATTTTAAAGGATGAGTATGGGTTTTATGAGAAAGGTAAATGCTTAGTTTGATTTTTGTGGCTTGGATGAGGATTGAAATAGTATTTTTGTTATTTAATGTATAAACTAAACTTTTTGTTTTTAATCTTATAATATGAATTCAATGTCAAGAAGTTTATTATGAATTATTCGATTAGCTGTTGAGTATAAAAAGTGATAATATCTAAATATCTATTTTATAAAATACCTTGTTTATCTCAAATTTAACTTTCCTTAGTATATACTCATAATTTTATAAATACAACAAACTCTAATATCAATTCCTAAATCCATATACATATAAAACTTAACATTCATTTATCCCAAGCATAATCTTCCTTACAACAAAATTATATTATTAATAAAATAAACTCAACTATAAACCCTATATATCTAATATAATATCAAATCATAATCTTCCTTACAACAAAATTATATTATTAATAAAATAAACTCAACTATAAACCCTATATATCTAATATAATATCAAATATTCATCATCTCATTTCCTATAAAATCCTCTCATCTTTATCAAACCTTATTCATTTCAATCAAAAAAAAAATATTTGATCATCACTACTTTTATCAAATCTACAATTAAAATCCTTTAATCTTACTCCCTATCTTAAAATATACTCTTTTTATCATATTCTCCAATATTTTTTTCCTCATAATCTCTGCTTGGCTAAAGCCTACTATCTTATTAACATATGAATTCAATCGAAGAGCGTATGGGTCCACGTTGGTCTGAACAAGAGCTTCATCTACTATTCAATGGCCTGAGGAAGCATGGGCGGAACTGGTTATTGATATCAGAAGATTTTAAACAACTCAAATCCTCAAGCATCTACCCACGAACGGATTCAATGATCGAAGCTGTCTATCTTAAGAACAAAACATATTTAAACATCCCTTCAGCGAATCCAACAGATTTCGCAGCTATCATGGCAGATCATTACGATTCTTCAGAGGGGATTAAGTATGAACTTCAGGATGATGATCTAAAAAAGTACTCCCCATCTGAAGACCCTTTAGGCTTGCCGAAAAAACGACAGGACCGTCCCTACGACCTAAAAACCACATCTAAAAAGCTATATCAGAAAAAATGCGACTGTTATGAATACACAAGCAAACTCGCAGATCCCTCTTATATCCATAGTAAAAAGCTCATAGAAGGTTATTCTAGAAAGTCTTTCGATAATTTTGTATACGCTCGAAGTACATATTTAAACGATTACGCTCTTAACAAAACTGAAGAAAGTCCTATCTCACCAAAATTCCTCCAATGGTGTAAAGCTGAATGGTTCTATAGCTACATAGACAAAGGGTTTTTTGAGTATAACGAATTCGAAGAAGCTTTAAAAGTCTTAAAAGTCAATGAAATTGAGGTTTTTACAAAATATGAATTCCAAGTTATAAGAAATGCTTTGGGAAGACCAAAAAGATTTTCAGCTAACTTCATAGCTCAAGAAAGGAAAAAACTGACAAAATGCCGAGAAGCTATGAAAGTTCTTCAACAAGGAAAAGTTTTACCATTAGCTTATCATGACATGCTTATTTACATAAAAATCAATCAATCAAATCCTTCTTCAAGACTTATGGTTGGGCAGAAAGTTTTAGCAGTCCACCCATCCACAAGAGAGCTTCGTAGTGGGAGTATTTTAACCTTAGATTCTTCTAGATATCATATTCAATTCGATAGACCAGAACTTGGAGTAGCTCCAGTTACTGATAGTCAAATACTCCCATTAATAACTGAATCATTAAAACCATGCGAAATTGAAGAACCAGCCACTTTTGTATACAAACCTGTTCAAGAACGTGAAGTTATAAGTTCAAGTTTTGTTATTGAAGGATTTAAAGCTGGGGTCAATATCTATGCTATGGCTTTTCTCCTTAAACTCTTAGAAAGAAAAGAAGCACTTATTGAACTTCTTAAACAATACAATGCAGAATTTGCTGAAAATATGAATAAACATTCTACATGGAGACCTGATTATGATCTTCAACAACAATATGCATGGATTGTAATAATTATATAGTGTGTGGCAATACAAGCTATTAATACAAGCATTTCTAAAGTTTTAGAAATATTTAGATTACGAAATAGACCTCCACCACAACAAGTTGTAACTATTGAACAAGATAATAAAATTGAACAGATTAGAGATGCGGCTATGAGTATACTTATGGATCAAGAACTTGAACAGAGACCTAGTCAGTTTTCAGAAAATGAACATTTACGTATACAAGAGTTTTTAAAAAATGGTGTTGTACTTATTGGGGTTATGGATTTGATGATTAAAGATAATGATTATAGTCTTGTGAAACACTTGGATGAAAACCTCACTTTATTGTCACCTGCTTGTGAAAGCAATAAGGTTAAGTTTGAAGAAGTGTGTAGACTGGTTGATCAGATTAAAAATAAGATAACGAATAGGTAGTTTGGGATATTTTAGCCTAATTAAGGGTTTTTTTCATTGTGATCTTTGAGTTCTTGTGCTAATTAAGGGTTTTTTTTCATTGTGATTTTTGAGTTTTTGATAAAATGAAAGCTTGTGACGAAGTTTTTGAATTGGAGATAGAGGGTTTTGTAGTTTTGGCTTGTTTTTGAGACTGTTTTTGAAGATTTGCTCGTTGGGATAGGAGTTTTTGCCTAATTAAGGGTTTTTTTCATTGTGATCTTTGAGTTCTTGATGAACTGAAAGCTCGTTATGTAGTTTTTTAATTGGAGATAGAGGGTTTTGTAGTTTTGGCTTGTTTTTGAGACTGTTTTTGAAGATTTGCTAGTTGGGATAGGAATTTTTGTTTTTGATTTTTGTGTACCGGCTTAGTTTATTGAGTTCGCTGAATCCTCATGATAAAAGATGCTGTATGATATTAACTCTCTTATGAAATCAGCACCGAGTCTAAGGCTTTTTCATCGCTGAGAAGNAGATGCTGTATGATATTAACTCTCTTATGAAATCAGCACCGAGTCTAAGGCTTTTTCATCGCTGAGAAGTTTGATATATTCGTTAAGACCCTGATTATTTTAGAGAAGCTTTGAAATAGCTTGTCATTGGTTAGTAAAAGTGTGGATTACCAAAGAGAGGATTTTGAAAAATGAATCATTTTATTTAATAAAAACATAAAAAGTAAGCTATCAATTCGATTAAATAAAAATCAGACAAAAGGCTAAGTTTATTTAATACGAGTTTAAGCCACCAGAGATCTTCTATATTTTTTTTATCATCTGACAAAGGAAGTTTAAAATAGAGATTTTAATACTTATAGTCAAAACTGAAAAAAATCACAAGTTTTTCAATGATTTTTTTATCTATATACTTACTAGTAATGCGATTAGATTTATTATGAAAAGTGAAGTTAAAAGTGTGTTTGGCAAGCCCAATATCCAAAAGTTTAAGACTAAAAAATTTAGATATGAGCATTTTATATAAAAGGTAGAATCCAAAAGAGTTTTTGTTGATGAGACTATTAGATACAGCCCTATAAAGCAAAGAAATTTAAGTATTCAAGTGAAAGCCATTCATTAAGACAGCTTTAAAGCGATTTCTAAAAAAAAAATACTTTTCTGTACTTTAATAAAATTTTATAGCCTGAATGAAATTTTTTTCGCAGACTAAATTTAGACTTTTATGTATTAAACTCTATATTTATAAGAAGATTTTGATAAAAAAATAGTGATTTGGAATACTGAAATAAGGTTTTATGTGTATATTAATCTTGGGTAAAAAAATATACGGATTGCTGATGGTTAATAATGTTTAGAAAAGGAAATAAGAATGGGTCATGAATAAAAAATTTTATTATATTACTTGAAAAATAACCCTAAGCAGATTTTAAATGCGTTAATTTTATAGACCAAATATTCTTTCATATAATTTAGGTGATTTATTTATTTAGAATAACATTTTATATGACACACTTATATAATTCAAGCCTTTTTTTAGTCAATTCAATAAATTTCATTTAGTCTCTAATTGACTCTGCCATAATTATTATATATATTCTACTTTCCTTATTATAATATTAATAATTTCATCTTACCACACCACCTTAATTGCATAATAACCACTTTTTAATACTCTTTTTGTTAGCACCTTAATCTAGAATTTAAAGATAAATTTTCTAATTATCCATTACCATCTCAAAAGCAAACCCTTAATAATGCAAAATCATAATATTTTAAGGAATGTTTAGGCAGAAGCTTAATCCTAAAGTATTACAGCAT
Organism: Stentor coeruleus; assembly: GCA_001970955.1. NCBI lineage: Eukaryota > Ciliophora > Heterotrichea > Heterotrichida > Stentoridae > Stentor > Stentor coeruleus. The sequence goes on along the minus strand of MPUH01000195.1, from coordinate 15,390 downwards.
TTTAAGACAAAAACAAACCAAGAGGTAGGATTTATGTGTATTTTACAATTACCCAAAACACACGGAATATGTGGTTATTCCAGTGAAGTTCAGAGGTACAGCAGACTTGAAGAAGCTAACTATCGTAAAACCCTAATCACTGCCGCAACAGTCATCCAAAAAAACGTACGAAAGTTTCTAGCCCAGCATCTCTTAACACGTCTAAAACTCTTAAAAGAAAAAGAAATCCAAAACCAAAATGCCACGATAATTCAAAAGCATATCAGACAGTGCCTAGCTAAAAAAAAGCTAAACTATTTAAAACTCATGAAAAATCTCTTAAACATAAGAGAAGAAGCAGCTAAATGCATCCAGAAAAATTATAGGATCAGTCTTTTAAAAAAGAATATTCGCATTCTAAACCTAGTAAGTCGTCTTGGGAAAATTAGAATACAAGCAGCAATACGCATACAAAAAATCCTTAGGAGTTATTTAGTCCGTAAAGAACTATACTTTATAAGAAATAAAAAACTCTCATTACTGATCACATGGTGGTACCCTGCTAAAAGTGTATCGATTGCAGGTAGTTTTACGTATCCACCATGGAAAATGGAAATCCCACTTATATACTCGCCTTTATTAAAAGCTTTTTACTCATCATTTTTCATAGAAAACAACTTACAACCAGCACGCTATTATCTGAAATTTATTGTTGATGACATGTGGCTTTGTGATGGGAATATGCAACTTGCTCAGGATTTAGAAGGCAATTATAATAATGTTTTAACAGTATTCAGAGAAAAAACTTGTGTTAGAAGAGCAGTGAGTACAAGGAATTTTGTGTTGGACGATTTTCAGAAACCACAACTTGAAGATACTAAAGTGCCAAGAATCCATTCTGGGAATATAAATTCAATAGGAACAGCTGGGTTTTTAAAAAACGAAGACTGTAATTTGACTGTAAAGTTATATTTTGGGTCTTTTATGGCTTCACATCCTAGAAAAAAACATGCTGAACTCGAAATTGAAAACTGTGCTGATGCGTATTTTACTGATTTTGACGAACAGATTTTTGCTATAGCCGACGGTGTTGGAGAATGGGAATCATTTGGCCTTGACCCAAGTTTATTCCCTAATGAACTTATCGAGAATTTTAGAAAGGAATTTTCATGCAATCGACTCAGTTCTGGGATTAATGATTTCGAAATATGTGGGTATTTAGAAAAACTACTGAACTCTGCATACAAAAGAACAAGCAAATTCGGAAGCTCAACATTTTTATTAGGAATACTCAGACATAATTACTTATATACTCTTAGCCTTGGGGATTCTAGTTTTCTTGTTTTAAGACCAAGGGAAAACATGTTGCAATTGACTGAAATTTTCAGACTAGTTGAACAGCAACATACTTTTAATTGCCCATATCAACTTTCTAGAATGCCTGAAGCTTGTGATTATGATGATATGCAGGAAAAAGGATTTACTTCGCTTATATCTTTCCTTAAAAGAAACTGTTCTGCTGAGTATGATCTTCCACAAGATGCTCATGCTGAAGTTATACCTTTACAACCTTGTGATATTGTTATAATAGGGACTGATGGACTTTTCGATAACTTGTATGATTCTGATATTATAAGAATAGCTGAACAATTTCTTCATTATGAATTAACCCCTGAAAGTTTTTGCCAAAAACTAGCGAAAGAACTAGTGATTCAGGCTATAAATAAAGGTTGGGACACAACTTATAAATCTCCGTTTAGTAAAAATGCCTCAAAGTATGGGAAAAGGTATTTAGGGGGTAAACTTGATGATACGACTGTCATTGTCGCCATAGCTTTAGAAGAGTCCGCAGTTTTCAGATAATGTTAATAGCAATGAGGTTATTAGGATTAAATTGAGAGTTTAATCTTAGATACAGTTGGTAGAGTAATTTCTTTAGTGTTAATTTTCATAGTATAGTTGAGAAATTATTCTTTAGATAATTATAGCTATGCTTATGATAATCTTTTAATACTTTTATACATATAATCCTATATAACCTTTAAAGATTAATATTTTTTTATTTTGGAAAAATTAGCTTTAAAAACATAGAAAATATTCTTAAAGATAAAAGTATGCCAATAACTTAAAAACCTTATTAGCTTATTCTATCTTTTAATTACAAACAACAGATTTTTCATTATAAACTTAGAAAAATATATTATTGTACAATGATTTTAAGCTTGCCAAATATCTCTTTTTATTATAAAATTTGAATATATAATCTCAGTTTTTTTGATCATCATATCCCATATCTTAAAACTTAAACATATTTTGCCACATCCAATATTTAAAATCTAACACCAAATGCAAAAAAAAATCCCCGTTTTTTCTCAGTTGTCCTTTCTATGCCAAAAATTCAAAATTCTTATAATTTCAATAATTTTCTTGTAATTAAAACTGCCAGTCTCATGAAATAAAAGGAAAAATTCAATTTATAGCTTATTTTTACATATAAAAAAACTAAATTTCCAATTTAAAACCTATATACAACAGCTAATGCATATTAGTCTATTCATATATATTGCTTATTAGCCTCATGGATATTTAATCTATTTTCTGCGGCTTCATACTTCGCACTCCTGTGAATTGGACCCAAGACCCTCTATTTCTCAAATTAAGGAGCTCTTCTTGTATATCTTCTTCAGAATGGCCACTTTTTTTTACCCTCACCCAAAAAGTTATCCATTCCTTTTCATCAATTTTCTGGTTTTTGTCCATATCAACAGCATCAAACATCGCTCTTGTATTAATCTTTGCATAATTATCATGCCAGAATTTCAAAGTTTCGTTCACATCAATGCATTTATTTCCATCTGTATCCATTTCTTTAAAAATATCAACAGCTAGTTTCTTTATATCAGGAGATAATCCTCGATTTGGTATACAGCTTCCCATTTTTTATTATTATATTTGGATTAGAAGTTTTAAGATTAATAGTTTTTTAGATTTTAGGAAATTATATAGAATTAGAAGATTAGGTTGGGTTAAGTTTTAAATATTGAAGAAAATAAAATTTTGTTTTAGTTTAGATTTAGAAAAAATATTAGAAGGGGAAAATATTATGATAGTGGTGAAAGAGTTATTAATATATTATAAGCTTTTAAGATTAGGATTATGGAATTATGTGTTGATATTATTGATATTTTAATAGAATTACTGTTATGATATTTGTTTAATTATTTTAAGAGTTACTTTAAGGTATTTCTAACTTTTTTTATCAGTTTATATTAGCTTTATAATACACCTACATATATTGATTTTTATAGCCTTATGATTATTTTCAGCATCATCTATCAAGCTTATAAATTTCCTAAAAAGTTATAAGATTTAAAGTTAAATAATTATTAAAAACTCATTTGATTATTATTCTTAATTATTCATCTTAAACTTTAAAAGCATTTTATTTCTTCTTAATGATAATTTACATCCCCAAAACTTCCAAATTCCATATCTTAAAAAAATTCTCAAACAATTTTCCTACTTTTTCCATCAAAAAATCTCCCTCACAACTAATCGAAAACTGTTAATAAACTACTTTATTATAATTTCTTAGGAAAAATTCGACACTCAAGTTTTTGTGTTTTCAATCGCTTGTTCTGAAAAGGATTCTGTTCATATTCAAATTCTTGCTTTTCAGTATAGTCCTTTAAGAAACTTTTATTTTTATTTCTTTTAAAGTAATTCTTAACATTAGGTTCTTGTTGATTAATTGATTTTGGTGTTGATGTAATTTTAACTCTTTGACTAGAGTTAAAAACAGATCCAGGCCTACTTGATAATTTGACTTTTTTTATAGATATACTGAGGCCTTGTAGGAAAGATATTGTTTCTAAACTAAAGAGCCTTGGTCCTTTTTGGACTATAACGCTTTTCTTATTATGGGTTTCCAATCTTTTTAGCATATGATGATGTATCCCTGTGAAATCTAGCATATTGTATTAATTACTATAAATATTATGTAAAGTTTATTTAGAGAAAGGTATGGGAAGATTAAGATGATGATTATTGAAGATGTGAATTACTATATTGGAATATATTGAAATTTATGATTACTTATTATATGAAATAGATGATTTGGATTGAATTATTATCATAATTTTGTGTGTTTGTTATGTTTTGGTAATAGTTAGGTTTTTAGTTCAAGAAGACAATTTTAAGGACAAAAAAAATATTTATAGGATTTGGTTTTACATTATAAAATTGTTGTTGTATGCTTAAATACTGTTGTATCATAATCACAAGAAAGAGCTGCTGAATAATATTATAAGAGCTCTAAAAAATATGAACTAAATTTCCTTTACTAATCTAAGCACTTTATAGTAATTCATATCATCAATAAATAAAAAGTATAAATGCTGGAAAATTTCTTTTCAACTTTTTCCTACAATACTATTTTACTCACAAATAAAGCTTTTAAAACAAGACCTCTACTAAACAAACAATTTCCGAAAAATGCGAAATAATGAAAAAAATTATGAAATATCGAATCTTGCCCTCAAAAAAAAATATACAAAAAAACAAGCTTTATCTTAGAATAATCGAAATATAAAAAATACCAGGACACATTTTAGATTGAAGTTAGTCTGATTTATATGGAAATTTTATGACAAAATTTTCGAATATAGAAGTTAGATAAGTTGTTGAAGTTACCGCCATTATGTATCCATCAATACCCATCCACAATTTCTATTACTTTATTACACATGGGCACTTATAATAATTATTCAAACTATGGAACCTTATGAGGATAAAAAAAAGCGTAGGTCAAAAGCCGATTCTGAGGGCAGGAGCTTCATGTGTGAATGTGGCAAAGCATATTTAAGCTACCAAGCACTTTATACCCATAAAAAAGCAAAGCATTCAGATACTATATCTCCAGAAGACTTTCCTAAAAAGAAAAGAGGTAGACCACGCATAAACAATGTTATTAATAAAGAAGATGCTTTTTCTTCTCTGTCTTCAAAAGATGACCCTTTAACTCGAATAATCAAAAACTGGAATGAAACTGAATGTAAAGGTACATGTGATGAAGCATTTGCAAAGTATTTAATGTTTAAGCATTCTAAACTTAGTGAGAATGAATATCGGGCTTTGCGGTCAAGTGTTTATAGCCTTAGAGATTGTGTAAATAAATACTATGAACGACTTGATACTGAGAATTTCTTAGAAAATGAATCAGAATACACTATAACAGAGAAGCCTACCATGATACCGAATATATCTAATTTTTATATCATTGAATACTTGCCACGAGAAAAACCTATTCACGATAAGGAGAAGGAAATTGCTTTTATGCTTGGGTTTTGCAGATGGCTTAATGAGCAAAATTATACTGATTTAGAAATAGCTATAAGTTCTTAATAGACTAAACATCTTAAATATTAGATTTCAATTAACTACAGTAACTCAAGGATGAAATTTTATTTAACCTTAGTATTTTATGTGTTCAAATATTATTCAGCAATTAATTCTCTATCATAAATAGGATATTTTATCATCTAATTTCGAAAGAAATGCAAATTATTTAGTGGCTCTATGAAAAGGAAGTTAGGATTTTCATGAATATTTTAAAATCAATCTAGAAAATTAAAATTTTCTTTCGCAATTGGAAAATATTGATGAATTTATTATGAACTTTAGTTATAGTGAAGATTTTCATTAGTTAAGAAAATAAAAAATGCGTGAATATAAGAATTTTTTGCAAGGAAATGAAAATTTAATGATAAAAAAATTGGAAAATTTATTTGGTATTTTATAACAAAATTACTGTTTTAGTGTTAGTAAAATTAATAGGAAATCAGTATGGACTTTGAGATTATTTAAAAGAAATATCAAAGAGCACTCTTATTTAAAGAAATTTAAAATATGCAGCATATATTACAAAGATTCATAATGAGCCGTATTTTTTTCTATCTCAATAAATATAATTCTTAAAATTGCATCAAGCATTTTATAATCTTCCTAAACTTCTCCTATCATTCAAAAAATCCAGAAACTACATTTTTCATTATCAAAAAAGAAATTTAGTATAGTCTTATACCTTATCATTTTAAAAAAAAATAATGGGTTCATGTCACTGTGGTTGCTTATCTGATAAACAACCAGAAAAATCTGAGGAAATACAAAACGAGTCAATCAAACAAATTGAAAAACTCGACAAATGTGTTCAATGCGAATGCCAAAATCTTCAATCAATTGATCAGTCAGCAAACATTCCCATAGACTTAAAAGCTAATCGAATATTGCCATTGGAATCATCAACACCAAATCCACATCATCCTTTAGCCCAAATTCAAGCAATTTTTAGAGGTCATCTAGCAAGAAAATCCTACAATTCCTTTAATACCATGCAGCCTCAAGCTTTATCTGAAATTCCATCAGCAATTTCAACAGTTGAAGCAAGAACAGCATTTGCAAGATTATCACCATTTAAATTTGAAAGACCATCAGGTGATGAACCTGTTGACTGGAAAGGTCCAACTCGACTTCTTGATGGTAGTGTATATGTTGGTGAATGGTCAAATAAAGGTATGCCTCATGGTAAAGGGATAATGTATTACATAGATGGGGGTATATGTGAAGGTTATTGGAAAGAAGGTAAACTTCATGATAAAGGTCGACGAATTTCTCCAAAAGGTGATGTATACACTGGAAGTTGGTTAAATGGGAAAATGGAAGGTCAAGGAACAATGGAATATGCAAGTAAATCTATATATACAGGTTCATGGGCTAATAATAAACAACATGGAATTGGTATTGAGACATGGCCTGATGGTTCACGTTTTGAAGGTAATTATAAAGATGGATTAAAATCAGGAAAAGGGAAATTCAGTTGGGCAGATGGGACTAAATATGATGGAGATTTTAATAATGATGTTATTGAAGGATATGGAAAGTATATTTGGGCTAATAGACAATATGAAGGAACTTGGAAAGATAGTAAAATGCATGGTAAAGGGGTTTTTACATGGATTGATGGGAAAGTTTATGAAGGAGATTATTTTAATGATGTTAAAGAAGGGTTTGGGGTTTTGAAATGGCCTGATGGGAAAAGGTATGAGGGACAATGGAAAGGAGGGAAGTATCATGGAGAAGGGATGATGTGTCAGAGAGGAAAAAAACGTAGGGGTATTTGGGAGAATGGAGAGTTCAAGCAAAAACTTAGAGACAATTGATTTTAATATAAATTAATGTTAATTAAGTGGTAGATAGGGTGAGTGATGAAAATAGTAAGGATTTAGATGATTGACTTTTTTTTTATTTTGAGTTTACTTCATTATTTTTTGTTATAAAATTTCTAACTTATGACTATATCAAATTATGTTGCTTGTATTAAATCTTTTCATTCTTCATCAATAAAAAAAAATTATATCATAAGTCATATACAATAATTTAATTATATTATCGATTTAAAATCATTATTTTAAATACTTCATATTTAATCTCAAACAAAGATATTTTTTTTGCATGATTTTTTTGTTTAATTAAATTCTTATCCTTATGCTGGCTAATATCTTTATAAACTTTCTGTCTGTCAACAAATTTGCTAAAATATATGCTCAAAGTATTAACCTAAGTTAAATATTCTAATGTTATTTTTGATAGCTATTAAGTATTAAAGTTTATTTGATTAAAAGATATTTTTTTTTGAGTAATTAATTCTGGTAATCAGATTTTTATTGGAATACTTGATGATATCTTTTGATTCTGAGTATATTAAAAATGGTTAAATTAAACTTTTTTCGATCAGTTTTTAAAAGTAAACACAAAAAAATTATACACAATGATAAATATTGTTGGAGAAATATATGGATATATTAATCTATATGAGTATTGTTTTTTTATACTATCGAAATACTGCAAATAACTTTGGAAAATGATGAAACTGGAGAATATTTTTTAAGAAATTTATAAACTATAGTTTATTAGAAACTGATAATTTTTTATTTATTTGCCGTAAATAGCATAAGAGACCATATAAGTATTCATTATAGGATATTCCTAAAATCTGTATTAGTTTTTTAAGTCATTTTAGACTTTATTACGCAAAAAAAAAAAATTTTCTTCTTGTCAAATAAAAAAGACTCTAAATAGTAAAAAAATCTTATGAAATATTCTTTTTATAATTACACAACTATAAATGAACCTTCATCTAAAATAAATCAGTCAAGATCATTAGAGGTAATTGAAATTTTATCTTTTTTATTGATTTCTTTGATTCATCTTAACTATTCCTATTAGTTCCAAATAAAAATCATTATCAAGCCTATATATAAAATTGGGTAAAACTCAAACAAAAATTGATTGAATAATACGTTTTAAATAAAAATTGATCTTTGTAGTTTTTGTTTGATTTTTCTAGTTCATAAAGCTTTTATTACCAACATGGCAAATTTTTACAATTAAATACAAGGTTCAATCTAGTTTTTAATGTTGATTCTTGTGATTTCAAGTTATTTTATTTGTAAACTAGGCCAAAAATATCATAACAAAATATAAAATTATGCTTTTTTGATTATAAAAGTTTACTAAAGCCTTTAATCCTCATATTTTATCTAATAAAATATTACACTAAAAAGTTAGCAAGATTTACATATAAAATATGCAGTAAATATAATACAAAGCAACTTTATGACTCTTTCAAGAAATTTATATAATTTATAATCTATTCAAAGCTAAAATTTTATTCAAATTCAATTAGACTTAGTGCTGTTTCAACATTTCCAAATCCTGAACTTTTTAGAAACTTAAATCCCTTTTTAGATTTCGTTGTAGAGAAAATACAAAAATCCAAAATCATCAACAAAATTATTACGATCTCATCCTAACCCTTTAATAAATTCCAAAATCATCATTTCTCTTATCATCACAATATCACTTTCAAAAATTTTATTCTTTTAATTCAATACAAGCTACCTTATATAACTTTTTATATATATCTCTCCAATCATATATAAAATCATATAAATCTCAATCCTAAAGCTTCCAACTAAATCTATTATCTTCTCTTTAATCAAAACTTTATCCAATAACACTATCTTCTTATATACCACCAAAAGTGTTTCCATGACATTAAAAATCCTTTAATTCTCCAAAAAAATAAAAACAACAATTTCAACAACCTTAATCCTTCAAAGAGTAGAAAAAATTCATATCAAACCTAAAATTGTAAATTCCCGTATAATAAATATGAGAAAGTGCATTCGTAAAGGTTTATATTAAAATGGTAAAGCACGCTCTGATCAGTAGACATATCGTCATAACCAGTAATGCGCACTCCAACAAGCCAATTTATGGGATTATTTTAATAGAAGATGAAATCATAAACGAAATTGTGATAATTGAAGATAACATACCAATATCAGCTGTTATTGAAAAATATATTGATTGGAGCCCTGAAAACTTAGAACACAACTACATATCCCCAGGGATAATTGACTTAAATACAAGGCTTGAATGGGAAACATACACCGAGTTAACAAAAGCTGCTATTTCAGGTGGAGTAACATTTACTCTTATAGAAAGTGGCTATTATATGGACCCAGCCCCAACAGGCGAGATGTTTTGTGATATTGGCAAAGTCGCTACATTAGAAATATCAACTATGGACATGATCCCTTTTCTTAGTGATCAAGGCTTTTTAGCTGTTAAAGGGTATCTTTTCCCTCCATATATGACTGTTCAATGTATCCCATCTAATTTACTCCCTGTATTACAAGATATTGAAAAAACACCTTTAACTTTTATTATTGACCCTAACTTACCAGATCCACGCATGTTACATTCTGTATCTCCATATCGTTTAAGAGCTTTAAAAGACCGACTTACTGATTCTCATGAATCTTCATCATTTTCTGGAGCTTTTCCTGATCTTATTGAAGATGAAGAAGAGGAAGATGATTCACCACAATTACCAAAACTTCAAGCTAGAAAATCTGTAGCTCATGATATACGCAAAAAAACTTTAACTAATAAAAGTGAAAGTAGAAATTCAGATGAAGTTATTGTTACAAACCCTAGGAATACTACTGAGTTAGTATTGAATATTGATGAAATTAAAGAAATTGATGAACAATTTGCTGGGATGATGTCGAAGAAAATTAGAAAATATAATACAAATACGATATTTGATGATTTGGATAAGAGGATTAAAGAAAGTCAGATGAGTATTCAGAATTTAAGCCATGCTGAATTTGAGACTTATAAAGGTGCTGGGGCTACACACTTTATAAGCCCAATTGCATTGAATCCAAACCCTATGAACTTTCCCATATCCCCAATGTCTGATACATCAGATGGTTCAATCCCATCAAGTCCTAAACCTTCTATTCTTCAAAGACGTAAAATCCAAAACTCTCTATCTTTAGTTATCAAACCAACAACAACAGTTAAAGAAAACCTTTACTGTTACCATATGGCAAATTATTCACACACTTGGGAACTTTCAGGGATTATAAAACTCTTAGAAGCTCTTAGAAAATCTAATTGTAGAGTTCATGTTTGTAACATATCCGCAGCATCATCTTTAAATAAAATACGTCAAGCTAAGGATTGGTATAAAAAACTAACATGTGAAGTTCCTGCAAGCCATTTAACTTTTAGCAGTATGACAATATCAGAAAATGATACAAGATTTAAATCATATCCTCCAATAAGAAACCAAGCAAATACAAATTTGTTATGGGATTTACTTAAAATGAAAGGTATTGATGCAATAACATCAAGTCATGCTGCGGTTTGTAATGATTATAAACTAGCGAATGGGAATTTTCGCAAAGCGGTTAATGGGTTTCCGTCAATTGGGTTTAGTTTACAAGCTGTTTGGACAATGCTTAATGGGCCTGTTTCGAGTCATTCTCATTTAGAGCATTATATTATAAGACTGGCTAAATGGCTTAGTTTACACCCAGCTGAAATTTTAAATATTTCAGCGACAAGAGGGAGTATTTGTAAAGGGAAATATGCGGATTTTATTGTATGGAACCCTTATGAGAAATTTAAAGTTACTGAAGAATACTCGCCGTATCCACAAATGTCCCCTTTTTTAGGAACGGAATTGTATGGGAAAATTTTGAAAGTGTATCTTAGAGGACATATTGCTTATAATGAGGGCAAGTTTAAAGCTCGAGGAAGAGTTGTGCAGAGAATTTGTCAGTAGAGTATGCATAACATGTAAGTTATGTAGAATAAATTAGTTTTTTTTTACATATTTTTATCAACATTAATCCTTATATTTTCTTTCACTTTACCAATTTACCCTTCGATATAAACATAAAATTCATACCTTTTGGACAATTATATTTAATCTCCTAAAAATCAACATAATTACAATATATAATGGAAGACATAAACGATCCTTTGCAGCTGAAAATTTTACTACGAGAAAAATCTGTAGAATTAGATCATGTAAGCAAAGAATTTCGTGACTTCCAAAGTATGACTAAACTTCTAGAAACCGAACTTGAATCTGAGCTTGAAACTGTGATGGTTGCCAAAATTGAAGTCGAACGTGAAAACTCATCTTTAAAAGACAAAAACCTCAAACTAACCCTAGAACTTGACCAAAAATGTAAAGATCTCTCTTTGTTATCTAAAGATCTTGACATGAAAAACAAAGAAATTGATGCACTAAAAATCCTATCAAAAGCTAAACCTGAGCCTGTAGAAGAAAAAAAAGCTCCAAAAGGTGATGAAGAGCTAAAATCAGCACAAAAAGAACTAGAAACATTAAAATCTATGAAAAACGATTGGGAAAAAGAAAGAAAGTCTTTAAAAGACCGTGTTGAAAAACTAGAAAGCGATTGTGCAGAAAAAACTAAAGACTTAGAAAACTTAAATGAATCAAAAAAAGAGCTTGAAAAAGATAAGAGGCTTTTAAGAAAAAAAGCTGAAAAAGCTGAGTCTGATTTATTGATAAAGTCTAGAGATCAGGATGAAAATGCTAGAAAAAATAAAGAAAAAACTCAAGAAGCAGTTGAAAAACTCGAACAACAAGTTAAAACTTTAGAAAATGAAAATGAAAGAATGAAAAATCGTATGCAAACTGCGCAAAAAGACTCAAAAGAAGCTTTAGCACAATATCAAAAAGCATTGAGGAAAATCGAAAATTTAGAAGAAGAGATTGAAGAGATGAAAAATAAACTTCAGAATGAAGAAAGGGTTAAAAAAACATTACAAGAAATACAGGGTAAGAAAAGAGAGAAAACCCCAGAAAGAGAACATCAACCTCCTGATTTTAGGATGTTGATTGATAGGACTGATGAAAAAGATGCACTTTATTTGATTGATGGATTGATTGAGTCGATTACAACAAATATTAGCCAATATAAACTACAGTAATTATAAGATTGATTTTTTAATGTTGATGAAGCTTGAGTAGAAGGTCTCGGTTAGTGAAATTATGGTTAAAAGATAATTTAGATTGGATTCTTTGGGAAAAGGTGTTATTTATAATATGATATAGATAATAATAGGTATTTTTTTTTGATAAAGTCAGCATGTTGTTTGCAAGATGAAAATTATTAACTTTGATAAAAAATGAAAAAAGTTAAATCGAATTCTAAACTTGAATTCCCTTATTAAAATTCCCCTATTTTTCATGTAAATTTTATACCTAAAAAAAATCTTTTAATTTTTTTGACTTTTTTCCCATACCTTATTATCCTACAAAAATCCTATGCACTTTTCTCATATAAATATAAAATCCTTCAACCATAAATATAAAATCCTTCAACCATACATATTTCCTTCTTTTCTATGAACTATTATCTCTATTATTACAATATAAAATGCGCCTAGGCATTTATTATTCTCTNTATATTTCTTTTTTTTCTATGAACTATTATCTCTATTATTACAATATAAAATGCGCCTAGGCATTTATTATTCTCTGAGGTTTTTCAGTATAAACCATATGATTACTTCAAGCAAAATCATCCAAATGATAAAAAGCAACAAAATAAGCAATATATTGAATGAATCAAACAAAATCTTAGATATGGATGTTTTATCCTTAAGCTTAATACTCAATGAACTAAAAAAACAAAATTTACAAGCTGAAAACTGCAGGAGTATCTTAAACATAATAATGGCATCATTAGAAAAAAACTCTTTCGATGCAACTAATTCAGTATGTTCACTTGTGAGAATAGCTAAATTCATAAAATATTCAGATGCAGTAACTTTAAAAATCATAGATTTCATAAAAAGTATCAGCGATGACTTGTCTCCAAGAGAAATATCAGATATAGTCTCAGGAGTATACTATTTAAACATATCCACAAAGGAAAAAATTGAAGTTTTAGATTTTATGTGCGAAAAAATTGATAAAACCATCGATAATTTCGCAAGCAAAGATAAATCTTCAATAATAACTGGGTTATGTAAAATCTTTAGTCCTAGGATCAAAGAAACCGCTCATCTTATTTTAGAAAAAATCAACACACAGAATATTATAGAAATGTCAGCTGCTTGTAATTTTTTATCATTTTGCCCCTTTGATGACTTTATGCATTATTTTAATATTTGTGAAAACCTGATATTAGAAAATCCAAGAGAACTTCCATTAATAAAAAATCAACTTATTCACTCATATTCAAAGTATAAAATTGGCTCATCGGTTTTATGGAATTTTTTCATTGATGACTTTATTGAAAACCATAACACAATAGATAAAAAATCTCTATTTTTATGGTATAAAGGATTTCATAGGTACGGTAAACTCTCTGAAGCTAAGTTAGACAAACTTGAAATTTTTTTTGAATCTGATAAGAAATATTTTTCTCAACTACAATTGGAACACATAGAATTTTACAGAGTGCGAAAGATTCACAAGATTCAGATACCATTAAAAGAGAATAAATCAGATAAATAAGTTTAGATTATAAAAATAGAGAAAACGGTTTTTGAGTTTTTATTAAGAGGATATAAATTTTTTTATGGGAGAATTCTAGGATGAGATTTTATTCTTTTAGTATTAGTGTAGTGCAATTTAGTTGTAGTTATTGTGTTTGGGTAACTAAGAGAGAATTTATTGATAATTTTACAGTTACTCCAGGTCGCTTTTTAAAACTGTTGATGTTTTATTTTGGAGAATACAACAGATGTTTAGCTTGGGGAAAAATTTGAGAAAAGGGCTTAAGGTTATTGAAAAAATTCTGATACTGGGAGTTATTTTAACGCATTTCTAGATATGAAAAAGTTTAAGGAAAAAATTGATATAGATGGAAGGATCTTAGACTAGGAATTTATAGCATCAACTATGAATAATTTGTTATTTTCATAGAGATTCTGTAAAACTAAGAGAATTACTGCTAAGAGGGAAATTGATATTACTAGACCTAGAGAATATAGTGTTAACCCTATTAAAGATAGATTTTATATTCTTTTAGACAAAAAACTAGATTGAAAATATGTCCCTAATCCTGGAAATTATAAAGGCAGTCAAAGATAAGTCCATAATATAGGTTATTGGAAGAGAAGATAAAATTATTAGGAATAAAATGGTGAAGATATTCCTCTACTTAGAACTTATTTGAATACTAATACTTAAACAGACTGAAATGAGGCTAAGGATTTATTATGGATTCTTTTTTTATGAGAAAATGGAGAGGGTTTAGAAAAATTGGGATTTAGAAGTGGCAAAAGAGGACAGAGGCTTGCAGAAGCGGTGCCTGGATCTGGGACATATTATTTTAAAATTATTTATTTCTTGCTATTTATGAATAGTTACAACAGCTACTCATATATATGAAAATGATTCAAAAATTGTTTCTAATGAAATTGCCAAAAATTAATTTTAATCATATCACCCTATACAAATTTTACCCCATTCCAAATAAAATATTTTTAAATACAATACTCATAGTATTCATTTATTAATATATATTATCACTAATACTACCTATTATCAAAATGCCAGCTTAGCATCCTAGCATATCTTAAAATTATCTAATTTCGTATAAATTAACTAAACTGAAAGAGTATTTAGCTTAATCAGACTATTTATACTCTACTAAAAACCTTGGTAAAAGTTGCTCTTTTGTAAAAAAAACAACCCAATCATCCCGTGGTTCATGTGAATGAGTTATGCCATCATTCAAAGTATTAATATCATTTTTAGGAAGAGGACTTTTATTCCCTTTCAATGCAAGGCATGCAAGAACCCATTTTGTATTCTTAGCATAGCCTATAGGTGTATTTGGCGTACTGGCAGAATAAACACCTAATCCATGTACTGCTCCTTGACTTATTGGTATACCATCAACTCCTCCAACTTTGAGTCCTTCTTTCATAATTGCATCATAATGCTCATATTTAGATCCATGCCATATATCAATTTCATTGACTTTATCTGGACCACCACATTCC
>MPUH01000194.1:0-84501 GCA_001970955.1 Stentor coeruleus | reverse complement strand
AAGTTATCATCCGTTTATATACTGTTTATCATCCGAAATCCCTAAAGTATCTTTGTATAACTAATTAGGTTCCTTTTGTCGCGGCATGGTGTCGCCATGGTACCGTTTAAACTTAAATCAGAGAATTTATGTTGCCTAAGTATATAATATAATTAAGCCTTAACTTAGTTATTTTAGATTATGTTTAATTTCTGTAGTAAAATCTTTTAAACCCTTAAATAAGAAGTCTGTTTATAATAATGTTTATTGTTGAATGGTTGAAAATTGCAAGATAAAGAAACAAACGAAATAGCTTTAAAATTTTTNATGGTTGAAAATTGCAAGATAAAGAAACAAACGAAATAGCTTTAAAATTTTTTGATATTAGCAAAGTGATGAACATATTAGATACCCAGCATCAAAGATATGTAAAATATCAATAATATGTGAATATGGAAATGAAATTCTGGATAGTATAGATAGGTTTATATTAAATTTGCAAGTAATAAAGAATAATAAATCAAAGACTCAATTTGATACTTTGAAAATAATAAGAATGAAAAAGATTTAGTCAGAGTGATATATCTCTGATGGTTTATCTAAAGGAAAACTTATACAAAAAAATTATGTTAACAAATCAAGGAGTTCTAATATGATAAAAACTAGGCTCAGTTTATTTTTTTCAATGAAATTAAAAATCCTTGCATTTATAAGACAAAGTAATTATTTCAGCTTCCTCTTTCCAAATCTTGCCAAACTTTCTACCATAATAAGGAATCTTATAAAGATTTATTAAAATAGATCATAAATATTGGCTTAATCATTTTGATATATTTGGAATACTCCAGTATAATAAGATATTTATCTTATAAGGCATATTAAAAAAGTCCTTAAATTATTGCTTATAAATAAACTTTACCAACTTGAGTTTGTGCCATCTCCTCCCCAAGCCGGGCTTCTCAAATTTTCAGTGTTCTCTGAGTTTCCCCATTTAGTGGCAGAGTTTTCACCCCCGCCTACAGGAGTTCCCCATGAGATTTCGTTATTGGGTGGAGAATTGCTACTAGGTACACCCCAACTAGCTTCTCCACTAACTCCTCTTCTATTATTAGTATTCCAAGAATTACCTCTTCCTCTTCCACCACTATTAGTATTCCGAGAATTACCCCATCCTCTTCCACCACTATTAGTATTCCTAGAATTACCACATCCTCTTCCATGACTATTAGTATTCCCAGAACCACTATTAGTATTCCCAGAATTACCCCACCCTCCTCCACTACTACTGTTTCCAGAATTACTCCATCCTCCTCCTCCACCACTACTGTTTCCAAAATCACCCCATCCACTACCACTATTAGCATTTCCAGAATCTCCCCATCCACTTTTTTTTGTATCCCCAGAATCTCCCCATCCGCCACCTTTATTGGTATTCCCAGAATCTCCCCATCCACCACTTTTATTTGCACTTCCAGAATCTCCCCATCCACCACTTTTATTTGCATCGCCAGAATCTCCCCATCCACCACTTTTATTTGTATTTCCAGAATCTCCCCATCCACCACTTTTATTTGTATCACCAGAATCGCTTTTATTTATATTCCCAGAATCACCCCATCCACCACCACTATTATTTCCAGATTCACCCCATCCACCACCACTATTATTTCCAGATTCACCCCATCCTCCACCACTATTGTTTCCAGAATCACCCCATCCACCTCCTCCAGTATTTCCATAATCATTATTTCCACTTTCCCTTCTTCCGCCTCTTCCTCGACCTCTCGGCCTTCTTGCCCTTATATTTTCATCAGGAGGATTAGGGCATTCATTCAACATATGTCCGCTTTGTCCACAATTAAAACATGATCTTCCACCTCTTGAATTTTTATCAGCTGAAGGATTAGTGCATTCTCTTGACATATGCCCACTTTGTCCACATTTAAAACATACTGTATTATCACCAAAACCTTTATTATCTGAAGAATCAATAAATCCTCCTGACATATTTTCACTTTGTCCATATTTAAAACATGTTCGATTGTCACCAAAACTTTTATTAATTGAAAGATTAGGGCATTCTCTAGACCTATGTCCAGGTTGGCCACATTTAAAGCAATCTCCACAACTTCCACTATTTTTTCCATTAATACAATCTTTAGCCATATGTCCATTTTCACCACATTTTCTACATCCTCTTCCCCTTCTTCCTCTTATAATTTTTATTTCTTCACCCCAATTAGTTTCTGGTACTTGTGCTATTGTTTTCCATGAATTAGTTTCACCCCAATTACTATTATTATTTACAACTTCTCCCCATGATGTATTTTCATTTGTTAGATTTTTAGTTTTTTCAGTTTGTGAAACAGGAGTTTTATCACCCCAACTATCATAGTTTCGAGACATTTCCCAATCATCAGCTCTAGGGGTATTATTAATCTTTTTACCTCCACTCCATTCTTGAAAACCTATATGTGGAGTTTGATTATAAGGTGTAGATTCAGGAAGATTGTTAATTGTGACAGGTTTGGTATTTTCGTCATTGAAAATTTCATCTTTAGGTTCTTCAGTTGGATCTTTACCTGGGATACAAAGATGATTACTTGTATCTATAACAGGAGGTTTAGACCGCGCTAGTTGGTTTTTATAATTCTTATCCGCATAATGTCTCTTAAACCAGCTAATAAGGAAATTTATATTCGGATGATAAGCTTCATGGAAAAAAAACCCTTTAGGCTTGACCTTAATAAACTCTATAACAATTTCTTCTCTAGGCATATAATACAAAACAAAATACTGCGGATATTCTGGTCTGATCGTAAAATAATAAGGTATTGATAACGGCCTTGTTTTTTTTTCTTGCAAAACCAAATTCTCAATAAGTTTCACACCTCCTGAAATAGTATCTTTAAATTTAGGGTGTATCACAGCTTCTTTAGTAAGATTTTCACATGGATTAATATATTTATCAATAATTTCTTGTAAAGAATCAAACACATCAGTTGAAATCCTAAACTTAATACCCAACATATTAATTGCAGGTTTTCCTTCTTCAATAATATCCAAATGACTATATATAAAATCATAAAACTTCCAAGTACATGTTAAATGATCCTGACCACGACTTGATGGTCTGAAAATACACTCGCCAATATTTTTATTAAAAAGATCTTCACATGCAGTTTTCAAGCCAATATTCTTGAATTTCGGATGATTTACAACCCTTGGGATATATTTTTGCCCAGTTTTATACTCATCTTCCATAATAGCTTTTTCAATCCAATCTGCATCTTCCATAACAAAAGCATCATCTAAGGTTAGTTGAATGAATTTCCCATGGTTTATAATATCATCAGCTAAAAGACTTAGTTTTATATTGAAAAACACATCTTTGTTTTGGATTTTCGCTGAGACTTCTATAACTCTAGCTGTAAGAACTTCGCCTTTAACGAATTTTTCCCCTTCTTTTTTTTCCATGCGTTTTTCTGGGACCATTTTTGTGTCGATTGTAGCTTCGATTCCACTTTCTAATCTGCATTTAATAAGAAATTTTGCTTCATCATAAAGTATAACAATTGCTTGTACTAGGCTACCTTTTTTTAGTGTATATTTTGTTTCTCCTGTTGTTAAATAAAGAAGTTCTTCAGCTGAAAGGTCATTATAACGTTTTTCTGGAAGAAAAAATGGTGAGGTTAGTTCAGAGACTATATTTTCAAGAACTTCTTTTATATTCATCCCTGTTTTTTCCATATGAATTTTTGTATATTTATCTAAGTCTAGGTCATGCATTTTTTGTGGCTGTTTCATAACTTCTTGTATAAGATTATCATCTTTTATATGGGTATCTGTAAATACACTTCTTGCTATAACTTTAGCTAATTCATAAGACTCTGGGTGGATTCTTGTATTATCTAAAGGGTCACTTTCATGTTTTTCTAATAAGATTTTTAGAAACCCTGCTGCATTTTCATATACTCTTGTACCTAAAAATTGTTTTCCTATTAATTGAGCTCGCATTGCTAACTTACCCCCTGATTTTTTTAAGTTCTCGATTAGTCCATGTGATTTTACTGGACCTAGTCCTGGGATGAAATTTAGAAGAATTGATAAATGGTCATGTTGAATAATATCATTTATAGCTACTCCTGATGAAGAAATATAGTCTAATGCAACTATTTCAATTGCTGAGAGGTAGGTTGATACATTTAAAAGGGATTGTAATGGATGTAAATTAAGGTATTTTATTTGCAACTCATTAGGATCTGCTCCTAAGCTTAACGTTTCTGCACATGCATTCTGAAACATCCTAGCAGTCGAAATAGCCATCCTCATCAGTATCTTACAATCAGTAAACATCCTTTTTGACCTTTGCGAACTTGCAAAAAGTTTTGGAACTTGTGGATCAATCATATAAACCGGTATCAAATTCTTTAACAACTCACTTGTATCAACTTCAAAATCCAAATCAATTTCATTAAGACTCTCCATTTGCAAATCTTCAATAAGTTGCATAAGATTTTTCCTTAACAATAATGCTTGTAAAGAATTTGCAGCAATGACAATCGCATCAGGTTGATGTTGTAATATTATTTTAGATAATAAAGACTTATCTTTAACCCATCTATCTTTATCAGTATTATGAGCAAATTCAATTTTCCTAATAGTTAATGTATTAAAAGTAGCAACTTCAATAACTTCACCAAAACTATTAACTAAAGCTAAATAGGTATTTCCATACATCTGAGTATCAGGGTCAGTGACAAAAGCTATAATTTTCCCATTGTTTTTTTTAACAGTTCCTTGGTTTATAAGATGGAAAAAATTAATTTGGACCTGAGTTTTTACCCATTCTTCAGCGATAAGAGTAAGATCTTTTCTTATAACCTCCGCATTTTCTTTATAGATTTGATTTAAAGCTTGTTTTAACACTTCTAATCTGAAATGGTTCCAGTCTCTATCAATATCGTCACTATTTTGAGTTAAATAATATCTTTTTATTGTTTCTAAAATCCGATCTTCTTTTGTTTCTTTGTCATTATCCCAAGGAAGTTTAAACTCAACAACAATCAGCCCTTGTTCTTCACATTTTAATACCTCAGCCCATATATCTGCAGTCCATGTTCTTATATATTTACCTTCTACAAGGTTTTTTACTCTATAATAAGGATGAAAAACATCTAAAACAATTCGACCTTTTTCTGTTGGAGATGTGCAGATTCTAGCATATTTAAAATAAAGATCTCTTATATAACATCGAAATGATGGTAAAGCAGCTAATTCACTTTTCATTAATAAACATGCGGAATTTATAACTTGAAGTTCTTCAGTATATTCACTTGATAAAAGTTCAAATGCTAAATCTTGAGGTTTGACAGATGGTTTGATTGGGATATGGACATATGAGTTTGCTTTAAGGTTTTCAGAAAATTGGCTTGGTGTAAGGGCAGCTTTGTTTGTGAAGTTTGTTATGCTGTTTTTACGAGCTTCTTGAAGAAAACTGTAGGATTTTAAAGTATTTTTACCTGATGTGTAAATGTAGATATGAACTTTGAAAAAAAATTCTAGGTCACTTATATGGTAGATGTATTTTATTGGATAAGTCGTAAGTTCTTTTTCTACCTCAGGACATGGATTTGATAATACTTTAACCCCTGGGTCTATAGGTCGACCTTTAAGCATCATTTGTCTATAAGCTTCACCATCTTCATATAATGCTTTCATAGCTTGTTTTGTCTTATATAAATACCCCCATTCTTTATCCCAAAAGTATAGTTCCCAAAGGTCAAAGTCAAGTTCAGGCTTGAGGATATTTATTCTATACCTTGATATAAAAGGAATTTCATATTTTTCTATCCTATAAAAATAAAGGAATTTGCTGATTTTCAACTTCATGTTTTCATAATTAAGAACATTAGTTTTCAATAAAATTTTGTTAAAAATCCATTCAGTCTCTAAAAATAACTCGGTTTCTGAAGGGAGCTCACGATTTCTGAAAATGCTCTGTAGTCGTTCAGGAATGTCGTAGTCACGAATTATCTCATCTTCATTTCTCATAAATTTTTCACGTTGTTCAGCAGGTTCAAAATCAATTTTCCGTGTTTCTTTGACTTCACTCACTGCGTTCGTGCCAAAAATAGAAACTAATAACTGGATATTTTCATTATAAATTATTGGGATTTCCCCTAGTTCTAAAGACTCGTCACTATCACTTCCATAATTTTTTTGCTTTTTTTTAATGGGTTCTTCGCTTTTAGACATGCCAAGGTTATCTTTTAAGAGGTCAAGATCATCTTGGTTATTTATTTTAAGCTGAATTCTTCGCTTTTTTGGCAAGATTTCTTCGTCAGAAACATGATCTTCTAAAGGTTCATCAGGGACTATAAAACCATCTTGAACATACCCATCTGGCTCATTACTAGAATCAGAGTCACTATCCATATTTATAGCCTTATATATAATAAATTAAATAATAGGGGGGGGGTATTAAAAAATAATATAATTTATATTTTTTTGAAAAGAAAAATTTTGCATTTAGCTTGAATTTGATTTTTTTTGGGTTTTTTTATTTGGGAATTATGGTTTAAAAGAAAAAGGTGACTGTTGAATAGTTGGATTTTTTTATAGATTCGGTAAATTAGGTTTAGAAATTTGTTGTATGTTTGGTTAAATGGTTTTTGTATCATAAGGAGGAGTTTTTGTTTTAAGATGTTGGTGTAGGGTTATTTGGTATTTTGTTATATGAAATTTTTTTTTTATTTCCAAATTTGAATTAAGTTTGACTTTTATGCATTTAAATTTTGGTTACTATGAATGTTTAAAGCTTATATCAACCAGTTTACTTTTTAATTATATTTTTTAAGACTTTCATACATAATAAAATCCAAGCATCATTAAAAAAATACTTGTTTTATTTAAAATATACCTAAACAACTTATACATTATATGCAAATTTATTTTCCTCATATATGAAATCTATAAATATTTTTTTTTTTTGAAATGAGAATTATTTTTTAGCTACTTTCTAACTCATCTAATTTGCTTTGAAGCACATGATGTTCCATAACAAGCTTAGTCAAATTTTTCTGCAACTCTCCCTTTTCTCCTTCTACAACTTGTATTTTCTTTTTAAGTTCTTCGATTTCCGCAACATCATCTTCATGTTTTGATTGTAATCCCACACTTTCCATGAGCATTTTATTAAGATTATTTTGTGCTTCTTTCATCTGACTTTCTGAAAATTGAAGTTTCTCTTTTATTGAAGCAAGTGACTTAGTTTTTTCTTCAAGATCATTTTCCAATTCTCCTTTTTCTATTAAAATCTGGATTTTTTCCGTTTCCATCATATGAAGTTTTGTTGAAAAGTCTTTCTCAGACTCTTTTTGCTTAATATTAAACTGTTTTTCCATATCTTCTAACTTCATTTCTAATGACTTGATATTTTGACCCATATCCTCTATAGTTTTTTTCGCTTTTTCAATCTCTCCATTCAAAATTCCTACTTTTTTCTCCATTTCCAAGCATTGGTTTGCAAATTTTTTAGTCTTTTCTTTCTCATCATTTACTTCTTCAGTCAATTCTCCTATTTTATTCTCGGATTCCAGCTTTGAAAAGTTTAGTTCGTTTATTTTCTTATCTTTATTTGCAGACAAAATACTTAATTCTTGTATTTTTTTATCTTTTTCATTGGTTGATATAGTCAAATTTTCCAGTTTTGATGCTTTTTCTTGGTTTTGGCTTTCGAGGTCGATTATTTTTTTATTGTTTTCACTGCATAAAAGGTTGAGTTCTGATATTTGCTTATCTTTTTCCCCTATAAAGATGCTATTTTGACTATGGATTTTGTCTTTTTCTGATTGTGAGGTTTGCAGTTCAGAGATTTTGGCTTGAGCTTCTGTGTGAGCTTTTTGTAGATTTTCGATTTTTTGAGCTTTTTCTGTGTGGGTGTTGTGGAGTTCAGCGATTTTTTTATCTTTTTCTGTATGGGAAGTGTGGAGTTCAGCTATTTTTTGGTCTTTTTCTGCATGGGAAGTGTGGAGTTCAGCGATTTTTTGATGTTTTTCTTTAAGGCTTTCGTCTAATTCTGATATTTTTTTAGATTTTTCCTGGTCCCTGGCTGCAAACTCAATGATTTTCTGATCTTTTTCCTTGTGTATCCTATCCAGATCCCCGATTTTCTCATCCCTTTCTTTGATTCTCTTATTTAATTCCTCTACTTCAGTAGTTTTCTCTAAAGTGTTCCCACTTAAATCATTAATCTTCCCTTCTAATTGTTGTATTTTATCTTTCATATCCTTAATAATCTTGCTATTTTCCCCATCTTTTACTTCATATTCATGTATTTTTCTAGCATATTCCTCTACTTTCAACTCAAAATCCTTCTCTTTCCCCGTCATTTCTTCATTTTTCTTCTCAACATCCAAGCATTTGTCCTTATAAACCTTCAAATTATTTTCCATCTCTTTACTCAAAACACTGATTT
The DNA here is from genome assembly GCA_001970955.1 of Stentor coeruleus. Lineage (NCBI taxonomy): Eukaryota > Ciliophora > Heterotrichea > Heterotrichida > Stentoridae > Stentor > Stentor coeruleus. The sequence goes on along the minus strand of MPUH01000194.1, from coordinate 76,043 downwards.
CCTTAATTTTCCTTTCATTTTCCATCACATTTACCTCACTATTTTTCAATTTCTTCTCCAATTCAGTTATATTTTTCATCATCTCCCCAATTTTCACATCTTTTTCTATTACACTTTTTGAAGTTTCCCCTTTATTTCTATCGCTTTCTGCCATAGCATTAGCCATATTTAATATTTGTTCATCTTTCGCTTTTAATTGCTCTTTAAATTCAGGTATTTTATTCCCTATAGCCTTAGCAGTATTAAGTTCTTCAGTTAAAATTTTTTCTTTTCCTTCTAAATCATTAATTTTTTTATCATAAAGGCCAAGTTTGTCAGAAAGTTCAGAGATTTTTTTAGCATTTTCTAAATTCTTATTAGTCATATTTTCAATAATCTGTTCATTTATTATGTTTTTTTCTGTTAATTCGATAACTTTCTTAGCATTTTCTGAGTTCTGTTGATTCAGTTCTAAAATTTTCTTTGTTTTTTCCTCTGTCTCTTGGCTTGAAAGTGTTTTTTGTCCTATAGTTTCACCCATTTCGCTTATGATTTTCTCTTTTTCTGTTATAAGAATTCTAAATTCGCTTAATTTCCTATCTTTTTCTTCAATAACTCCTTGTGTTGATTTATCTTTTTTTATAAGACTTTCTTCGAGTTCTTTAATTTTTTTCTCCTGGTCTTTAGTATTTTTTTCATGTACCCCAAGAGATTTATTTAAATTTTCTGATATTTTGTATGAATCTTGTAGAAGTCTCTCGTTGTCACTTAGAGAACTTTGGAGATTTCTTATAATATTGGTGTTTTCTAATAGTTCTTGATTTTTTTTTTGGAATTTTTCTTTAAGTTCAATGATTTCTTCTGATTTTTTAACAGATGAATCTATTAAGTCTTTATGATTAGCTTGAAGTTCATCAAAAGATCTTGCTTTTAAGGATTGTTCTTTGGATAATTTGCTGATCAAGTTTTTGAGGTCTTGTAGTTCTAAAGATTGTTCTTCTAAGTCCTGTTTTTTTCTTTCAATTTCCATTTGGGCTTCAGCTGCTTTATCAGTGGCTTGCTGTTTTTCTTTTAATAATCCCATTAGTTTTTCTTCATAGCTTGCCATGACTGAATTAAGATGTAGTTCTTTGTCATGAAGATGCTTTTCTAAATTCTGTATAGTAAAATTATTCTCTATCAACTTACTGTTCAATTCCAACTCTGTGTTTTTAGAGCTTGAAGAAGCGTGAAAAGAAAACTGAGCTTTAAAATCTTCAATTTGTCGGTGAAACCTGGAATTCGCTTCATCTAAAGCACGTGTATACGCATTTTCTTCACGAATCTGTATCGCTGCTTCAATCTCAGTCATAGCCTCTTCATTCCCATCATTTTTTCCCCTTCCATAAGCTTCCTCTTCAGTCTCTTTGATTCTTTTTTCATAATTACTAATAATTTTATCTTTGCTTTCATTAACACTTATTTGAAAATCAAAAAACTTCTTCTCCCTTTCTTCACAAGTATTTAACAATTCTTCATATTGGTGTTTTAAAGCTTCATATGAATTTGCAGACTCACTTTTTTTTGATCGTTCAGATTCTAAAGCATATCGACTATATTCTTCTTGAGGATGTTCATCTATTTGTTTATATCTAAGAATCGAAAGGCCAAAGTTTTTAACTTTAGTCAAATAAATATAAAATCCTGAGTGTAAAATAAGTAATATTTCTGTCAGCCACATGTTATAGTAAGCAAAGAGATATTTTGATGATAAAGAAGATGTGGAATAAACATAAATACCCATTGCAAAGGTATAAACAACCGAAGAAGAAACATGAGACCAAGCTAGTATCCTAAAATATCGAGCCCTAAAGCAAATTATCATCAAACTATCCAAAGCACTAGCTAATAACCCTACAATAGTTAACCCATGCAAAAAACTCGCTATCATTCCCATAGTTCTCAAATCCCCAACATCCTTACAAAACACATCAATTTCTTGACCTTTACACACTGAGTCTTCAAAATCATTTAATCCAATACTAATCATCACACTTTGTTGCTCAATATCACTAATAAAGCTCACATTTCTAAACGAAACCCAATAGTCATTTATTGTATAAATGCTTGTAAACATAGTTACAACTACTAAAAAACAGGCAATCAAGTCCAAGCATATACATGAATAAACATATACTTGAACTTTGTCCATAATTATAAACTTATCCAAATCTAAAATTATCATTTGGGCACTTTTTCTTTTTTTCTTCAATAATCCATGCATAAATACAATCATAATGAAACAAATGACCACATGGAGTTAATCTGTATTTTTTATTTTTTTCAAAGTTTTCTAAACATATAGTGCAAACCCCTTCGCCAAAGTGCTTGAGTTTTTTATTAAACACAACTTCTATAATGATTTTATCGAAGTTGTCTTTGTTTATTATAAGGCTTTCATATTTTTCTGAGAGTTTTTCCCCATTGACATCAGTGTATTGATAGATTTCTCTACGATTGTTTTCTAGAGCTTCATCTGTTGCAAGAATATCGAGGTTTCTTAGATAATTAGCTCGAAGGGTATTAAAAGATAAGGCTGATCTATGAGATGGGGTTCTATGGGATTTTTTATATCGAATTGCTACCCTGAATAAATATTACCAGGCACAGAAAGTGACTAGTAAAAGACAAGCTCCAGTTATCCCAACTATAAAACCTATTTGTTTAGTATTGGAACTAGATGAGCTGGAGGATGAGTAGCATTTACCGTTTTGATTATCATAATCACTATTACATTTAGTACAGGAATTTATACTATTGCATTCACTGCAGTTTTCTGAACATTTTATACATGAATTTGAGGATAAAAAATACCCGATATTGCATTTAATACACCCAGTCCCTTGAGTGTTGCATTCTTGGCATTGAAATTCATCACACTCTATAATTTGCCTAAGGTTTTTTGTAGTATGACTACAAGATTTGACTTTATTTTCATAACCATCTTGGCAAATCAAACATTCTTTAGAAGAATTGCAGGAAAGACAATTTTTTATAGGGCAAATTTCTATGATATTACCTTTTTCTGTATTGGTATTCATAAAATTAGCATCAAATATTATTTCATATCTGAAATCTTTGTTTTTATTGATATCAAAATTAGGACTCTCTTTGATGTTTTTTCCTAATGCCAAAAGATTCAGGTTTGAAAAAATCATCATTCTGACAAAGATTGAAATGAAAGTGAGCATTAGTTATATTTATTATAGGAATGGTGTAAATCAAATATAAAATATGTTTGAAATAGAATTATTAGAGAAAATGGATTGAATTATATTAGGGATAGTTTTTAGAATAAGTAAATTGATATAGATTTATATTAGAAGATGTGCATAAGTTAGGAATAAGTATTGAAGATTTGATTTTTAAATAAGATAAAGGTACTTATAATTGATTTAATAATGAAATTTAGTATGATTTTCGAGGTAATGAGTTTTTAAGATTATTTTTTTTTAGTTTTGAGGTTTTACGATTAGATTTGTAATTTTTTTTAAAGGTTAATAAAATCTGCTTGAATGATGGAAGATATTGTTATATTGAAATGGGAAATTATAAAGATTGATGGTGCTACTTAAAATAATATTTAAGATTTTATCATATACCTTTATCTAAGTTTTTGTAATCTGATTTTTCTGTTACTTTGATTTATTTTTGATATTTAGGAATATATTTTTTCCTTATCTTGATCCTATTTCTAATATTAAATGACTAAAATTATATTTATATTTAACTTAAAACTAATATAATATCTTAACAATAAATTTCAAAGCTTTTTAATATTTCTTATGCTCTTACCTCTAGTTTTTTATTGTATAAAATTATATTATAAACCCAAAGAAAAATTCTTATTATTCAGTGTTTGATAAATGTAATAGTTTATTATTTTTTATATATCATTAAACAATTCTACTGTTATTATATAGAATTTAGATATAAAAATATTAGTATAATAGCTTATTATCGTTGGTGTAGTTATTGATAATTTTGAAGTATATCTTTTAAATACTGAATTTTGTTTTTCAAACATATTATAAACACTGAGATTTTTGTACAGGAAATATTGATAGTATCTACAATCTTTCTTCTAAATTCAAACTCACTTGTGAAATTAATCAGCATTTTATATAATAATTAATGGGTTGCACAACATGTAGAAAATCAAACTTAACAATTGAAGAATCAGTGCTTTTACCTTTAGAAAGAAGCCTTGGATTTTCTAAATTTCCAAGCGTTGAAGTAGATAGAATACTTTATCGTCACTCTAATTTGTGCAAAATGTCTGAGCCACAGTTAAGAAAAGCATGTAAAAATCTTTTATTTGACTACAAAGACATGAAGTTTTTTTTTGCAAGATTTTCAGATGGAGAGTTGTTTTATACTAGAAAACTCAACTGTGTAGGGATTATTCTTGGAAAAGGGTCAGATGATATTAAAGCTTCACTTTTATTTAAGAATTATGATGTTGACATATCACAAACACTTGACAAGAATGAAATTGAAACACTTGTAGGGGACATATTAACTGTTTCATGTAGAATTATCCCTGGTTATGCAGTATCAATTGATCCTGGAAATAAAGAATTAATTGAATATGCTTCAAAAATCAGCCAAGTTGAAAAAGTATTGATTAAACACTATAGTAATCTTTTATTAGAAAATCATACTTATATAACTGAAAAAGAATTTTATAAAGCTTTTAAAATCGATGCTGTACGTTATTTATTATATTCATCAGATATGAGGAAATATGCTTTTGATATTTATTCTAAGATAGAGAGACCTGCAAAAATTGTCATTGGCAGAATGAATTCAATTGACACGAACGAACACTCTGAGATTTTTGATAGGATTGAAAAAAAAAGAAATCAGACGAAAAGAAGTTTAAGTTGCCCACCGTAAGTTTGAGACTGAAAATTAAGATAGTTTTTATATTGGCAAAATTTTTATATGCTTAGTATGATTTTATGGTATTTTTATATGTAGATGATACTAGTTTTAAGATTAAAGGGTAAAAGTATTGATTTTTAATGATAGAAAATATTTTTATAATAAAATAGAAGCTTAAACTTATAAAATATTCTAAAAAGATATCAATAAGTAGTTAGAAAATGTAAAATATTCAAAAATTTATTTTTAGGCTCAGCATAAATCTTGCATTTTCATCAAATAAGATTTTATAATAAAATAGTCTTTCTAACAAAAAACGAATTCATAACCCATCTTATAAATATTAATATTCCCTACTCCATCAAACTCAAACACAAAATTAATACTGTCCAGCAAATCATAAAGTGCATATCAACTCTCCTTAAAATTCATTATTAAAATAGCCTGCTATAACAAAAAAATTACGTAAAAGTTCCTGGATCAACATTAATAATATTCTCAAAAGAAGAAGGGTTTATCAAAAAATGCTAAAAGATTAGTCTCCTTTATCAATGCCTACATCCCAAAAATCCTCTTCTCAATAGTTTACTTCAAAAATATAATTTTTCCAAGCAATCTTTTGAATTTTTAGACTTTTACATATAAAAATTCATTAAAATTATCTTATTCGGCTGGTCTGCTTGAATACTTTAAAGGTTTTTTATTTTTTATATACAACTACTAAGTTTTCTAGTTAAAAGTTTGGGAATTTTAAGTAGAAAAATCTTAAAAATAAAATTTAATTCATCAAATCTTTTATTTTACAAAAAAAAAGCATACTCTTACCTGGTTTTTTTTAAGGCAAATGAAATGAAATTGAAGTAAATCTTACCTTAAAATCCAAGTAATTGAATTTTTATGTTTACTTTAATATGTCTTGAAAACTTTAAAAGAATGCTTTAAAGCTTTAATTATTTACAATCATCTTAATTTCGCAAACTTATAAGAATATACTTAGAAAGTTTTATCAGAAGAAGAATTTATTATAAATTTACCTAATACTTTTTTAGATAATTGGGTAGAATATGATAAAAATAATAAAAATTAGGATTTAGATCAGTTTATAGAAAAGAATAAAGATAATAAGTTTTTTAGGAAAAAAGTGAATCTGTGGGATTATGAGTTTTTTTAGCTGGGTTTGAACAATTAGATACTGTAGCCTTTGGATTTGCCTTTATAATATAATGATTTTATTTTTGGATATTATATTATAATCTTCTTTCTAATCCTAAAAACCCCTTAAAAAATAATTTATCAATTAGTATCCAACCCTGATCTCCACTTTTTTTATCTAAACTCTTCAACCTTTAATTTAAATTCTAATAAAACTTTTATCCCAAACACTTATTTCTAGTTGTTTATAAAAAATTTCATTACTTTCATATCACAAACTTATAAAAATATATGGAAAACGAAGAAAATCGTAACGAGGAGCTCTACAACTTCGAAGAACGTGTTGAGTTCATAAAATCTCGACTTTCATCCTCATACACATACTGGTCCTTACGCAAACTTGCTAAAGAAGAAGTGATGAAAAGCAAATATAAGCCAGCTGAGCTCTCAGAGCAATTGCCAAAAATAGTCAAAGACTTAGAAATCGACATTCTTTTCAAGAACAAAATCAACGAGCTTTACAACAGCATGTTTTCCTTAGAAACCAATAGTAAATTCGCTATCGCCATAATAAATGGCCTTGATCCATCCCGTTCTCTACCTCCATTACCGGGTTATTTCTCTCAAGTTCACTATGAGCCATTATCATCAGTATCAGCTGCACGTCAAGAATGGTCAAATTACTTGAAAACTCGAATGCTGAATATAGCCTTTGAATTTGATAAACCGCTTGTTTGTTCAAGGAAGACACCTTGGATTTTTGCTGTGCCTGAAGAGCATACTAAAAAGTCAGATAAAGAAGAGGATACGGAAAAAATCGAACTTAAAAGGGAAAGAGAGGAAATACCGAATGTTTTTGATGATAAGAATATACTTAATGCTATAATTGAAGTGAATAATGGGAATTATAGGAATGAGTTGCTTGAATGGGGGATTGTAAAAGTGCACTTTAGAACTCCTTCGATTGATTTATTGAGGGTAGCTTATGAAGAACTAGATGTTGCAATTAAACAAGTTGGAGTTGATGAGGATAAGATGTTTGTTGATGAAAGATTAGCTATGGGAGAAAAGATCTTAAGCAAGTCTTATATACCTTATATGGTCCAATATGCAAAAAGAGGTGTACCAACTTCATTACGAGGAAGGTTTTATTCAAGGATCTTAGAATGTCAATTCGCTTCAAAAGACTCATCGTATTTCGAGTACCTTCTTGAGCAAGTTCAAAAATGGGAGCTCTCAATAGATCGAATAGTCCAAGAAGACTCAAGCGATGTTTGTAATGACGACAAGTTTTTTATCTTCCATGAATTATTAGAAAAAATTTATATGTCCTTCCTCAGAGATCCTTGGGTTTCTGAAAACCTAAGAGCCCTTCCAAACTTACCAATAGTTGGTATAAGTGAAGGAAAACCAATAGGATCAGTACCACCATGTGGAATTATTCCTTTTAAACATTTTGCCAAATATATTGCCCCAATAACATTTTTATCAGAAAAACCTGAAGAATGCTATTATATTTTTAGGAATTTTTATTGTAAATATCTATGCTTTCTTCATAGTCTAACATCTGAAACTAGGGGAATTATTAGCCTTTGTAGACTTTTTGAAGACCTTTTACAAGCTTATGATAGTGATTTGATGTATCATTTGAATCAACTTGGAATTCCCCCATTGAAAATTGCTTTTCCTTGGATTTTCTACAGTTTTGTTGGGTTTATCGAAGTTGAACAGGTTTATTTGCTTTGGGATCGAATGATTGGATATGACTCACCGGATATTATAGTTTTACTTGCTGTGGCACTTTTTGTTTATAGAAGTGATGCTATTATGCAATGCTCGAGTAAAGAGGAAATTGAAGATTTGTTTTATGACCTTTCACATATGAAGGCGATACCGCTGATTCAGAACTTTTTGTTTGTAGAGAAGCATTTAGTTTAAATATAATGATTATTTAAAATCGTTTATTTTCCCTTTTATCAATAAAAAACCCTTTCAAACCTATCTCACCAATCTAAAAGTTAAATTCAAATAATTCATTAATATTCTATCCCTAACACCTCATTATAAATATCTAAATCTTTAACTATCCTATTCCCTACTATCCCCTCTTCTAGCACTTTCAGCCTCAAAACATTGAATAAGTTCTACAGCATTTTTCTCTAACACTTGTTGGCATCTAACACATTTAAACGCAGATCCCATTTGACAGAGTGCACAAACATTTTCCTTACAACATTTTTTTGGAACAAAAAATATCTTCTCAAATTGACTATTACATTTACTGCACTTAGAATATAGAACTTTATTAATTTTATCCCTGTCACTGTTATTAATCCTAATACAGCAAGTCTGACATTTCCCTGTTTCCTGTGCTTTTTGTAAACAATCATAACAATGAAGATGTTCTTGGCATATAAAAGTTAAAAAATCCCCAACATAATAAGCAGTTTTTTCACAAGAAGTGCAGAACCCTTGGAGATTTTCACTTATGTTATTTGCTTCTTGGGTTATATCATTACACCAATCTTGATTTCTGCCCATTTCTCCAACACATTCAGAGCAATATTTATGTTGATTACATACCCCTTTTGCTAGATATGTAGATGATTTTTGGTTTTTGCATTTAAAACATATGAAATCATGATTTAAGCGAATACGTTCTGATTTCATATCGTTTTCTATATCAATCCAGTCTTTATCAAATATAATCTTAAAATCTTCTAATGAATGGAATCTTTGGCATGTTGGGCACTCAAAAGCTTGAGGGAATTTTAAAGTTTCAAAAAACTGGGGTTGAATTTTGGTTTTAAAACAGTTTTTACATATATAATGAAGGCAATTAAGCTTGAAGTACCCACTTTTAGTCTGACATAAAGTACAATTGAGAAGTTTGTAGATTCTTGTAAAATATATGTTTTGGTCGAAGCTTATAGAAACCGAAGTTGAAAGTGCAGAAATGCTACTTAAGACCTCTTGAGAAAGTATTTGATTTTTCCTTGATACAAACAAATTCTTAAACTCTGCAATAATATGATTAAGTTCCTGAGATTCCATCTCCATAATTTAAAAGAATATATGAAATATTACTCAATCAGTATATCATTACTTATCATAAATTGTCTGATTTTTCTAATTCCAAATCCCAGCAATTCCCTTTAAACAAATCTTCCAAACTTCTCTTCTGACTTTTCGGCTTAAAATACCCAACTTCAAAAAGTCTCGTAATCGCCCTTTGTATTTCCGCTAGTTTCTTCATGAAATTTTCTTTTTTATCTGCATTTTCAGTATCGGTACCAAAACTATTTTGCCCTTTATCATAAGAATCATGCGATGTCATTACTTTTGGATCAAACATGTTTTTAAAAAACAAAGAAAATAAGTCTTTAAATGATGTGACTTTGTTAAAATCCTGATTTTCTATTAATTTTAATAACACTTCATGATATTGTGAGTCTTTTCCATAAACATGTGAGTGTTTTTCAGATAAAATTTCGATATCTTTTTGTTTTTTTTCCGCATAATTTATAGCCTCATTGTTGTCTTGAGATTTTTTATCTGATATTTTATAGACAATTGTGCCTACTGACATTAAAGGATTTTTGGGTATTTGTTGAGGAATTACAGGTAAAGTTTTTGCTATATAACCTGTAGATATAGGTGGTAAATTTGGTTGTAAATTTTGACCAAGAGGTAAAGATATTGGACTTGGTTTACCCATATTAAGATTGATAGCGTTATTAAAATTGGGTCCTTGAGAGTTTGAGAATTCTCTAAAAGATATGGGTTTCGGTCCAGGTTTTGGACTTTCGATATCGTTACTTTGAGATTTTTTACCTAATATTGGGTGTTCTGCATGTTGTAGTTTTGATATTGTTGACCCTTGAGCTGGGTTTTTTGGAGATTCATTGATTTCATTGCTTGGCAATAAATGGTCAGGGTAAGGTTTTTTTGGGATTTGCATTTTTTCTTGGGGTAACTGAGGTCTGTCAGGAAAAGAACCGAATTGAGGTTTAGGTGCTGAAATCATTTGGTCAGCTGGATTTATGTATTTAGGGAGATTTTGATTTGGTTGTGTCCCTGGGTAATAAGAGGGAGGTCTGACTAAAGACCTTTTCCTTTCTTCATCACTATCTACAGCATCCCATTCTGATATATGTTTATTACCAGAATATTGATTATTAAAAGAAACTGGAGGCTTAATTGGCGATTTAGATCTTTCTTTATTTTGAAGATACAGAGAACTTGCATTATATTCTGGAGCGGGTCTGACTGGGGCTTCATATTTTATTGGCGATTTTGATCGATCCTGCACTCCCCTCGGTTGGTAAAACCCCACAACTTTTCTCTCTTCAGCATTTCCAGCTTTTTGTGCAGGCCAAGGTGCAACTTTAACCCCAGCAAAAATCTCAACAAGCTTGCTTGGCCTTGATGTAAAAACTCTGATATTTGGAAAAGTTTCTATAATAACTCCAATATACATGCCTCTCTCAAAATCACTAGAAATTCTGAAAAATCTGCAGTTTTCCGTAGCCTCCAAGGCTTCTTCTAACTTGCTACAATATTTGAACTTGCGTTTTGCTGCATCTGACAAATGACAAACTTCATTGATGATAAGAATAACATCAGCAAATCCAAGGACATCGTCAGTGACCATTTCCTCATAGAAATCAATAAGAAACTTGACCATTTTATAATCCTGTAAATATTTAATAAAAACTATAATTAAAAGAGTTTCAATGAGGATAATCGTTTATATCATAATCAATTTTATCCAAATTCAGCGGTGTTCCAGGCATATCATCTTCACTCTCACTAGACGAAGAACTACTTTCTGAACTTTCTGAAGCTGGTTCAGGTTGTTTCTTAACATTTTGTATTAACACTTCACTTTTTCCCATATCATTTTGCCCTTTTTTCAATGGTTTATTTGTTTGTTTTATCTGTAGACATTGTTTTATATATTTTTCTAAATCCCTACACACTTTATTTGGTAGTTTTTCAAGATCAAATTCTAATTCATCACCTTGTATATTCATGCATCCTTTAACAATTTTTAATACCCCACTTAGATATTTAGGATCTAATTTTTTTAAGCTTTGGACTAATTGTTTTTTTTCTAAATTGGTCATTTTTTTGTCTTTTAAAAGCTTGATTTGAGGGTTTTTGTTTTGTATATCTTTTATGTCTTGTGTAAGGCTATCGATTTTTTGAGTTAGTTCCTGGACGATGTTGTCATTGAATATAAAACCTTCGAGATCTTGAAATGAGGATTCGAAGAATGTATTGAATTCGAAAGTTTCTAGAAATAAGCTGATGTTCTGAGAATTTGTTTGGAAACTGTTAGATATCATAGTCCTGATATCTTTTCCTAAGTGGTATGCACTTAAATATACTCCAGAAATTAATTTGTTTTCCACTATATTCAAGTCCACGAGTTCTTCTATAAAGTCAATGCTTCTATACATAACCTTTGTAGTCAGAAACATTCTGCTTAAAGGGCTGTTTTTAAGGTTTTGCAAGAACTTGAAGCATTTTTTAAACCCTTCGCTTTGTCCGTTAAGAAAGTCAGGTTCTTGTTCCTGAATTACTCTTTTTTCCGGCAAGTTAACAAATTGAATCAGGTGTATTTCTGTTCTACGCTATATTTATTTTACAGTTCTCGATGGCTTTTGTTCTAAAAACTCCAATTTGAGTCTTCCTGGCAAAAGACTATTGATAACTTGTATCTGCCTTGAGCTAAACTCCATATTGGCTTCAACTTGATTTTTACATTTAGTGCTCTTAAAAACCTCTTTAGTGGAATCTCTCATAATTATTAATATAAATTGTTTTTAAGAGCCATTTTATGATTGTATATTTTAAATTATCAGATTGTAAGATTTAACTTTTTTAATGATAGAATATGCTATATGTTGTATGAGATTAGGATAAATTATGGATTTTGTTAAGGGAAGTTAAGAATTTTTGATTTTTACGAGATTTTTTTGAGGAATTTTTTTTTATATGGATTTAGGATGAGTTGATTGATTTTTTTTTAATGTGTGGAATGAAGAAGGTTGGATTAGGAGGATTTATCATGGGTTTGAAAAAGATTTTTAATTGGAGGAAAGTATTTTTGATTAAGTACAATTTTTTTAAGGGATAAAATAGTGAATTTATATGTAAAATCAAGCTTATGAGAAAAAAATGATATCAGTGAAATTAAGGATTATTGATTATTACTTTTTTATATGTAATTAGCCAAAAAAAACATTTGTAGCATACTTTCAATAAATATTATTGATGAATCCTATAATTTATATACTTTATAATAAATTCATTTTATTTTATATACCTTGTAAATATATTATCATCCTCCAACTACCTTTACATTATTTTTTCATTTTTGTATATTTTCACTTCAGTATACCTTATATCATTCCCAATATTTTATCAAAATCTTTGCAAACCTTTCAATATCATACTTCTTTTTTACATAATCTTCAATATAACTAAACATTAAAATATATTTCAACCTAATTTATATCACTTATTTAAATAATACTAACCAAATAATACATATCATTTTTATCACTTTATAAAATAATTATTATTTGCTAAACCCATCAAATTACTAGAATTTTTTGCTATAACTATACTTATAAGTTTTACACAAAAAAAAAAGTTGATAAAAAAATAGTAAAAATAAAAACAGCCACGATGGGATTTGAACCCACAACCCCCAGATTAGAAGTCTGGTGCGCTATCCGTTGCGCCACGAGGCTTATATGAGATTTTCTTAACAAGTATAAATAGTAATTATTAATCATGAATCTTTTTTTTTGTGTCTTAAAAAGTATGTACTTTTAAGGTTATATTAAATATGTGTATATAGGAAATATGGTTTTAGTATAAACAAATTATTAAATTAAGTAGTTATCCTGTGGCAAATACTTTTTAAATAATTGGTTATATAAGAGGATAGGCTTATGTTGAAGTTTTGATATGAAATATTATATTTAAAAAACAGTATTATAGTAAGTTATAATATAATTAATTATTAAAAACTAAGCTGATCTATTAATATAATCACTAAAAACATCTTTAGTTTACTCTCCTCAATTATCTTTTCTCATTTAAACCTCAGTTCTTAAATTTTTATATAAAAAGTCTAAACCCTTAAAGCATAATTTCCCTACTAACCTAAAACCACTCATAAAAATCCTTTATCCAATCATAATATTATTTCATCCCAAAAAAACCTATAATCCAATACAAAAACCCTAAACTCTTTCCCAATTATAATGTCATTATTAGGACTAATAACCAGAGGGTTTAAAAGACTTGCAAATGACTTCAAATTCACCGCTGTCAAATGCACTCCTTTAGCCGATCATGTTTTTTCTATAGATCTCGCACCTTATCAGATATTATATGTCAATCCTGATAAGATAAACTACTTTCATCCAGATATCAGCCTTGAATACACGGCTGGGAAAATTCTAGAACTTAATTATGCTAGTAATGAAGGCTCAGGGTTTGTAGCTTTAAGTGGTGCTGATGATTTGAAAGTTTTCTATGCTGAAGAACCTTTTTGTTTTGTAAAAAGCGCTTTTGTCTTTGCAACAAGTGAAGTAAAGATTGTTGAAAATGAAGAGTTTTTGGAAGGACGTGGAAAAGGAAAGGTTGTTGTTAATGCTAGTGAAGTGATTGAGCTTGAGGAAGATGAGAAAATTGTTGTGAGTCAGAAAGCTTTGGTTGGATGTGATATCAATGTGCAGAGAAAACTTGTAAACAATTTAGATTTCGTATTCTGGAAACTGAAAGGTCCTGGAAAAGTAGCTATCAAATGGGTTGAAGGTGAACATCATGATAAGAATATTGAAAATAAGCAAAATATACCAATTTTAGATAAAAAAGGAGATTCTGATACTGAGGAAAATAAAAGTAAACCTTTACTTACAAGAATCCTTGATAATAGTGATATAATTATTTAAGAGATTTACTTGGATGATGATTTGAATTATATTAATCATTGTGGTAAGGTTATTATTCTAGGAGCACTTATTTTAGTTAAGATTTTGCCATATATTTTATAATGTCGTATATAAATAATAAATTTTTATGTCATATCAATTCCCATGCCAAACACCTTTCTATTTTATCGATTCATCAATAAGCAGCCCATCTAAAACAGACCTTTCATGGCTTTCTACAACATATCAAACCAATGATTTAGCCTCAGAATTAAATCTTATTAAACTAGGTCTTAATACAGGAATATACAAAACAATAACAACAAAAATTCAATTATCTTCCAATGACACTTATCTATATTTACTAACAGATAACAACCAAATGATTAGAATTTTAACCTACCCAGAGCTCAAAACAGTGTCAATATTAGGTGGGTTTACTCCAATCGATCATTTCCAAGTAACTTTCGATAATAAATTTTTAGTATTTTCAACATCAGCAGTGCTTAGTTTATGGGACTTTGAAAGTAAAAAATCTTATCAGCTTGGGTTTTGGTTGATAAAAATCAGCTGTTTTTTTATTGACAAAGATAGTAAAACATTAGCAGTAGGGTTTAGTAATGGAGATGTTTTGTTGATGAATTTATTAGAAAAAAACTATAGTGGGAAGTATAAAAGTCATAAAAGCCCTGTTAGGTGTATAAGGTTTTTGGAGGATAATCGATATATGATAACTGCAGGTGGAGATATGGATAATCCTTTAGACTGCTGCATTCGTATATGGGACATAACTCAAAAAGCCCTTAAAACTCTGCTTTATGGGCATATTTTTGCCGTACACTTAATTGTCATCAGTAAAAACAAAAACTTTTTCCTAACTTTATCCCAAGACTGCACCATTCGATTATGGGATCTACAGCAATCCTGCTATAACCAAGATAGTCAAATACCCACCAACATAAAAATCGAAAATGGAGTCGAAACTATAACCCACGAACTTAACAATTATAACCAATCACAACTAAAAAACATAAAAACTCAGCTAGAAAACGACTTTTCTTCATCAAAAAACCAAAAAATCGAAGAAAACAAACTACTCGAATCATACTCGAAAATATTAACCCCAAGCCAATATCAAATCTCATACCATATTTTCCCAGGTAATCCATTCAGTCCATATTCTCATTTATCTATTCTGACTTTATTTTAGCCAACAATTCAAATGCTATTATATTTAAAAACTACTCTATAAGAACAATAACCATACTTCACTTACCAAAATTTTGCCCTGCTACTTATTCAAATTGTTTATACAAAAGCCTTAATTCTAATCTATGCATAACAAAAACTCATAAAATATTTTTTATACAAGATGGCTCAGAATTATTTGAAGCATCTACAAGTTGTTTTTCATTTAAAAAAAAAAATATTTTTGATAGTCAATTCCAAGCTTTAAAATGCAGTTTTATAAAGTCAAAATATTTTGTCACATATTTTAAAAATTTGATTACTGAAGAATATGGGTTTAGTATTTGGGATGTAAAAAATATAGAATTTTTAGGTTTGTATATATGTGGATATATACCTATTAAAGATGTAGAATTATGTGAGAAAAAGAATTTGGTTATTAGTATTGATGAAAAAGATAGGGTGAGTATATGGGAAATAGGTAGGATAGGGTTTATTAAACAGTGGGTTGAAGATAAGATATTGAATAAAATTGATATTAGTAGTGATGGAGAGTATTATGTTAGGTATAATTATTTTGGGAATATTTATGTTAGTGAGATTGAAAGGTTAGACAATTTGTGTGTTATTCCTAGGCTTCAGTTGCAAAGAAATTATATGATTTTTGGAGCTTGTAATTGCTATATCATTGAAAAAAATAACAATAACAATTTGGTGATGTGGANGGGGTTTTTTATAGGAAATTAGGTTGAAATTGTGAATTTTTGGAGCTTGTAATTGCTATATCATTGAAAAAAATAACAATAACAATTTGGTGATGTGGAATACAGATGATTATATAAAAGCAAAAAATTTAGAAAAACAATTCTGTGCAAGTTTTGTTAAAAAAATAGCGGTTTTATGTTTAGAGTACAACAAATTTTTAGTGTTTAAAATTATTAAGCCAGAAAATTATTTAAAGCTCCCGTCAGTCTAAATGTGCAAATTTCAAAGTTTGATTATACATTTAATTCATTTCCCCTATTATCATAAAAACTATTTTTTATACCTAATATTAAGCCTATCCTAAATTTTAGTATTGCACAAAGAGTTTAATAAGTAAAATATTCATTATATATAGTCATAATAATAATTCTAAAATCATTGTTTACTAAAATTTCTTACATCTAATAAACTAATAAAAAACTTATTCCTTCTAATATAATCAATACCTAATTTCTAATCAAATATATTCACATATAAATTATTTTATTATTTAAACATACAAAAATAAACATTCCACAATTATCCATCTAATTACTATCATAAAATCATATCATTTTTTCTTAACCTCTAAATAGCAAACTTACTATCTTATACCCAAATCTAAAATCTTCTAATCCTTCTTATCTATATAATTCATATTATTAACCTAAATAATTTCATCCTCCCTACCACATAGCCCTATTTCTAATCTCCAAAATATATTAAAAATCACTTGCCCATTTTCTTAATGGCGATAAAAATTCAAATTTCACTTTTTTTTCAATCAACTTCTTCTTCTTCCTCCTCCATAACTCTCCATCCTATCCTCACAAAATTAATCCTCTAAACAATACCTTCACTTTCTATCGCTTCCTCTCCCATAGTTATCATCAATCTTATCTCACACTCATCCTAGCTCATCTTTTAATAATTTATTAAAATGGGTGCAAAATACACTACAACTCAATCTGAAAGGCCCTCAGAAACCCTAAATACATCAATAAAATACGATTCTCTTGAGCTCCCAACCCTTCCAGATACCCCCGAACTTAGTGAAATCCCATCATTATTACTCCTAACCGAGCCAAACCCAGACAGATCCTCATTAACTTTCAAAGAAAAAGTCTCGGCTCTGTTAAAAACCTACAAAAAGTTTCCAGAAAAGACTTTAAACCTTCTTCAAAAGCATTTTAATCTACACTTTTCATATTATGGCAAAGACATAACAAAGCTGGTCTTATCAGAAAACATGACGATTTTTGCAACTTTATCAAACGAAAATTTGATAGATATTTTCTCATTTGAAGAAAATAGAATGTTATACATGATGAAGGAAACTGTGCATATAAGCGATTTTATTATGAGAAGTGATGGGGATTTACTTATATACTGTACACCAAATGGAGCAAAAGTATGGAATTATAAGCTAAATTCTTTACATGTAATATCAGCATTGTATGGTAAGAATTTGAATAGCTTGGTATTAAGTAATGATATGATATATTTAGCTGTTGGGAGCTTTGAAGGAAATGTATGTGTGCTTGATTTTATAGGGAAAAAACAGAAGATTGAGTTTTGTAGCCATAAAAGTCCAATTTATTCACTGGCTTTTACTAAAGATAATGAGTGTTTGATATCAGCAGGTGGAGATATTGTCAAGAATTTCGACTGTTGTATAAGAATATGGAATATACATAGACAGTCTTTAATTACGGTTTTAGTTGGCCATGCCCTTACTGTACATACAATTAAGATTAATCGTACAGAAAAATACTTTTTATCACTTTCTGAAGATGGAAGTGTTAGATTGTGGGATTTAGAGAAAATACTTTTGAATAAAGATAATACTGAAAGTTTGGGAACTTTGATTGGGAGAAATATTAAAACTTATGATTATACTTCAGATCAGACGAATAATCTAGCTTTGCTCAAGCAAAATATGCTAGCGAAAACTCTTGCTTTAAGAGGAGTTCCTGGATCTTATTCATCGGAAGATAAAATTATGAAACCTCTTTATGCAGCTTTTACTACGGCTGTATTTCAAGAATGTAAAGAAGACACAGAAGTTTCTAGGATTTTTGTTGGGGACGATTATTTTGCGAAAAAACAGAAGAATTGGGATCATTCAGTGTTTTTTGGTGAGCTGAATATAGTTATTTTCAATTTGAAGGACTCAGTAATTGATTTCTATGAAATTCCAAGTTTGGAAAAGGTTAATAGTGTAGAAATTAAAGCAAGTCCTGTAAGAAATGTGTTTTTATTTGATAACACAGAAGGAGTTTATATAGATAAGAATATGAATATTCATCATATTAATCTTATCAATCAAGATACAATATCCCTGCCACTTCCAGGAACAAGTATGATTTTACAAAAAATAGGTATTGAAAAAAAAAGAGTTGCAATCAGTTACTTCCACGACAAAACCAAACTCAATTACACTACTTCTTTATGGGATTTAAAAAAACTAAAATACCTTGGACATGTCTTAGTAGGATCTTCACAAGTAGAATTTGCTGTCTTGTCTAAAAACTTTAAAATTTTGTGCATCGTCACAAGCGCTGGGTTTATAAAATTGTGGGACCTAGAAAACAATTTCCTAATTATGGATGTTAAACATGAAGAAGATTATATAGAAAAAATTGGATTTACTGATGATAGTAATTTTTTAATCACATGTAATAGGGCCAAAAATGATTACAAAATTTCAGTTTGGAAAGCAAAGAGTTTTAAACTCATATCCTATCATACAATATCTGTACAAGGGATAGAAAAAGCTCTTTTAGTAATTAACTCAGATGCATATTGGGTAGGTGTTAAGAAAAGGAAAGTGATTGTTATGAAAAACAGAGTTGATAAGAAAAGAAAGAATTTGTTAGCTGTGACAAAAGATGGGAAGTTTATAGTTTTAGCGTTTAAGGACAAGGTTAAGGTGTTAAAGTTAGGATCAAATTCGAGTTTATTAGAGTTAAATAGCTTAATAGAGTAGATGAAATATAGTGATTATATATTAGATTAGGTTTTGATTTTTATTATAGGGATAATATTGGACAAGGAATTTTTTTATGATGATTATCATTAAATATAGTATTTTGTTAACATATTCATAATTTTAGGATTTTATAATTAGAAAATTTTCATTGATTATTATTAGGATATTGGAAAATTCATATAAACTCATTTTTGTATTTCTGATCAGTCATTTTTCTTTAATTCATGCAAAAAATTAAATTTAAAACTATGTTATTAAAGCGATTATTTTTTATTCAATAAAAATTACGTGCTTATCTCTTAGCCTAAATATATTATAGCTTTTTCCTATTGCTAATATCATATATTTTTTATTCTCTGTTATGTTTACTCCTTTCCCAAATTGGATTTTTAATTTTTTTTCTTTTTTTTCGAAATAATAAACTTCATACTTAACACATACCATCGCTTTTTTAACAAGTTTGAGGTATCTTTGACTAAATTGAAAAGTAAAATTTTCTGTATTCCAAACATCAAAATAACTCTCTGGATCGCTTTCATTGTATACAATAAAATATTTACTATCATTAGTAAATCCTATTAAGTAATTATCTGAGAACCAAGGATTGATTTTTCTTATNCTATCATTAGTAAATCCTATTAAGTAATTATCTGAGAACCAAGGATTGATTTTTCTTATAAGATCTTTAGTATTTAAGTTATATATGTTTATTGATGAACAATTCAAAGATACAGCTAAGAAGTTACTATCTTTTGATATTATTACCTGAAATGGTGAAGTTATACCAATATTTAGATGCCAAATGAATTGAATTTTTTGTAAATCCCATAATGAAATTGAATAGCACGATGTAGATATATCGCTAAAAATACTGATAAGAAAACAGTTATTTTTTAAGACAATTTCAAATAAGGCAAGCGATTTTCCAGGTAAAGGATCTTCCATAATTTTCTTAGTATCAATACTTATTACTTTCAAGTTTTGATCTTTGTCAACATAAGCAAAGTCCTTATCATTTACAAAGCAAATATTTGTTATTGGATTAATTTCAGTACTCTGAAAATTGTATCTTTTTAATTTTTTGATACTAAACATCTCAAATAAAAGGTCTCTAGGATTAAAAATATAAACAAATTTCTTACTAAAAAACATATCAGGTGCTATTCTTCCTTTAGCATGATAAAAATGATCATTTTCCATATCTCCTCTTTTGATTTCATATTTTTCTTTTATAGTTTTAAACACTTCAGCTGTATATTTTGGGTAAAACAAATTGATATCATCATAAGAAAGTTTATTTAAAATGCTTAAGAACGGATGATTCATTTTAACCATTTCTAATTTTCTTATCATTTTTGATGAATAATTGTATTCTCTATGTTTTCTATCAATAACATTGCCTTTAGTTTCTGTTGAGGTACTTTTTTTAATAATATTTTTTAAGTTCCATAGTCTTACTGTACAATCACGACTTAAGGAAAGAAAAAAGTCTCCTGATTCATGGATTATGATTTTATAAACTGTTGAGGCATGACCAGTGAGAATAGTTATTAATGATTTTTTTGAGATATTCCAAATTCTTATGTTGCAGTCAACTAATGTATCAAAGTTTCCCCCACCAGAAATCAGATATTTACTATCTTTGGTAAATGATAGAGCATGGATTTTGCTTTTGTGACTATGAAAAACAATTTTTAGCTTAACCTTTATAAAATCAAAAACATAAACATGTCCTAAAAAGCATCCACCTGCAATATAATGAGAATCCAAACTTACAGTCATAATTCCAATCTGAGTATCATTTATCTCTAATAAATTACTAACACTATTTACTGTATAATTCCAAGCATATAAACCAATTACAGTAAAATAAACTATAACTTGATCATTTTTTAAAGCTACAAAGTCTATAATTTCATTTTTTTCAGCCAAAGAGCTTATAATTTTTTTTTCTTCAACCGAGTAATTATCCAAAAAACAAAAATCCGATAAAGTAGTTAAAATCTTCAAATCATCTGAAATATTAATTTTTTGTATGATTTTATTTGTATATGAATAGTGTAGTCCGTAGAACATTCTTAAAAGGTCTGAGTTATTCTGAGGATTTTTGGTTAAAAGGCTTTTAAGAGAGGAAATTCGATCTTTGTTACTGGATTTAAAGTTTTCGTTTTTAGGTTCTGCGGTGTTTATAAGCGTAGGGGTTTCTGAAAGGCATTGAATCTGAGTTTCAAGATTTTCAGGATCATTGAGTAAAATATTAAATTCCATTATATTTAAGTAAAATTAGTTAGAGAGTANATTAAATTCCATTATATTTAAGTAAAATTAGTTAGAGAGTATATTGCGATTTTATATTGTTGAGAGAGTAAAACATTGCTTGAGTTAGCATTTTGCTGAAAAAATTACTTTAGAAGTTTGACTTAAAGTAATTGAAGATTCATTAATAAAACTAATTTATATTATGAGTCTCTCTGCAAAAAGACCCAAAATCGAAGACTGAGGATCTCCGAGAGTCAATTAACCCTCGTAATTATTATTTTTCATCAGAGATATTTATGATTTTTGCAAAGCTTACTTACACCAATTTGGCTTTAACACAAACCGAGTTTTACACTTCGCGCCAAGCCAATGAAAGGAATTGCTTCAAAGTATGGGTTAAATAACTTATGCTACTAACATAGGCAAAATATCCCAGGAAATGCCCTGAAGGAAGTCCTTGAATCCATTAAACAGATTTTTTTTACTGGACTTGGAGCGAAGCATTTTACGATTAGAACTTCCTGGTTTGAGACAAGGCTACAACAAGTCGAATTTTAACTCTACAATTTATAGTTTCTTATCAATCTTACCCAAAAAAATATCTTTTAAGAAACATTATATGGAAAAGTTTTTTTTTTTCTAACTGGAAAATGAATCAGCAAGTTCATGAAGAAAATATTTTTAGTCAACTTAATCTAGATAACTGATATATTTGAAACTTAAAAATCTTTAAAATTTTCACAAGATATCATATTGATAATTTCATTGCCAAATTATTGAATTTATATTAATTCCTACAAAAACAAAAAGCACTATAAGGACTTTAAAAATTAGAGTTTAAATAAAAAGTTTAGAAATTAGTTCAGATAATCCATGAGTTTTTTATAAAAAAAAATAAAAAATTTGCAAAAGAATATTTATTTTTAACTAAAGATTTTTAAAGATATCGGAGACTAAGATGCTTTACTATCCAAGAGCAATATAAACTTTTAGCATTTGAATCGAATAATAGAAAATTGGTCTATGTGATTTAATCAATAAGATCTCTATTTAATTTATAACTTTTTTTTACAAATATCTTTTTAGTGTCTAGGAATAATTTTGAGACCATTTTTAATTCACTTATTCGAATATGGAATACTAAAAACCTATTAATTTTTAATACTTAAAGGATATGAACTAATTATAATACAACTTACTGTTATTGATGAAGATAAATTAGTGTATTTTATCAAATGATTTTACAGTAAGAATAGAAGATGTATAAAAAGCTTTAGAAAATATTAATAAAATAGATATAAGGGAAGATAAAGAACTTAGAGCTAAAACTTATTCAATATCAGATGATAGTTTAAAACTTAAAAAAATATCAAAAATAATAAATATCTGAAAGTAATTAACTATTAAAAAAAAACAAGTTTTATCTATCAAAAATTAAATCAGATATAAATATTTATAAAATATATGGTTTATATCCGAATAGATGGAACTATTTCAAACTTGTATCAATACTTTTTTAATAAAAAATACCAATTATAATTATAAAGAATCCATGAAAACAACTATAATACTTAGGAACTTAACTATAAAATATTTATTTTTTTAAATGAAAAAATATCAAACCTTTGTTTATGAAATATTAAGTTCAATTTTGTAAAGGATTATTAAAATATAAATATTTAGAACTTGCATTTGAACTTTGTAGGAAATAGATACTATTTCTGTATTCTGGATAATATATTTCAAGTATCTTAAAATACATAATTCAATTATCATACATTCACAAACTAAAAATCTTAATTTGAATTTTAAATCTACCTATACTATTAAAGCGAGTATTCCTTTATTTAATAGAAATAATGAATTTATCTCTTAGCCTAAACACATTATAAAACTTTCCTATTGCTACTACCCCATATTTTTTACTTTTTGTTATATTCACTTTTTTTCCAAATTGAATTTTTAGTTTTTTATCAACTTTTTCGAAATAATAAACTTTTGGCTCAGCATTTATCAAAGCTTTACAAACACGATTATGGGATCTTTGACTAAATCGAAATGCAAAATTTTCTGTACCCCAAACACTAAAATAACTCTCTGGATTACTTTCATTGTATACAATAAAATTTTTGCTATCATCAGTAAATCCTATTAGATAATTTTCCAAGTATAATGGAGTAATTTTTTTTATGAGGGTTTTTGTATTTATATTATATATGTTTATTGATGAATAATACAAAGATATAGCTAAGAAGTTCTTGTCTTTTGATATTATTACTTGAAAAGGTAAAATTACACCAACATTTAAATGCCAAATGAATTGCATTTTTTCTATATCCCATATAGAAACTGTATAACATAATGTGTCAGCATCATTAAAAATACTAATAACGAAACACTTTTTTTGCAAACTAATTTCAATTAAGGTAAGTGACTTTCCAGGCAAAGGATCTTTGATAATTTTCTTAGTGCCTATGCTTATTATTTTCAAATTCTGATTTTTGTCAACATAAGCAAAGTTTTTATCAGCTACAAAACAAATATTAGTTAGTGGGTTTATTTTCATACACTGAAGTTTTTGTTTTTTAAATTTATTGATACTAAATTTCTCAAATAAAAGGTCTCTAGGATTAAAAAGATAGATAAAACTCTTACTAAAAAATATATCAGGTGCTAATCTTCCTTTAGCTTCAAAATAATAATCGCTTTCTATATCTCCTCTTTCTATTTCGTTTTTTTCTTTTATTGTTTTAAGAATTTCAGCTATATATTTTGGGTCAAGTTTATTGTGATCTTTATCAGAAAGTATATTTAAAGCACCTAGATAAGTATTTTTAAATTTTACCTTCTCTTGTTTTTCTATCATTTTTGAAGAAAAGTTGTATTCTCTATGTTTTCTATCAATAACAAGGCCTTGAGTTTCTGTTAAGACACTTTCTTTAATAATATTTTTTAAGTTCCATAGTCTTATTGTGTTATCACGACTTAATGATAGAAAGAAATCCCCTGATTCATGGATTCTAATTTTGTAAACTGTTAAAGCATGACCTGCAAGGATGCTCATTAATGATTTTCTTAAGATATTCCAGATTCTTATATTATAATCAGGTAAATTATCAAAGCTTCCCCCACCAGAAATTAGGTATTTTCCATCTTGGGTAAATGACAGAGCATAAATTTTGCTCTTGTGACTATGGAAAACCACTTTTAGTTTAGCCTTTATACTATCAACAATATATATATTTCCTGAACAACATCCACCTGCAATGTAGCGAGAATCCAAGCTTACATCCATAGCCCTAATCTGAACCCTGTTCATTTCTAACAAAGTATTAACATTATTTACTGCATAATTCCATGAATATAAACCAAATTCAGTAAAATAAACTATAACTTGATTATTTTTTAAAGCTACAAAGTCTATTATTTCATTTTTTTCAGCCAAAGAATTTACAATTTTTTTATCTTGAATCAAGTAGTTGTCCAAATAACAGAAATCTGATAAAGTAGTCAAGACCTTCAGGTCGTCTGAAATACTTATTTTTTGTATGAGTTTATTGGTATAAGAATAGTGTAGCCCGTAAAACATTCTTAAAATATCTGAATCAATTAGAGGATTTTTGCGTAACTGGCATTTAAATGAAGAAACACGATCTTTATTACTGGAATCCAAGTATTCGTTATTAGATTCAATATTATTTATAAATGTAGGGGTTTCTAAAAGGCATTGAATCTGAGTTTCTAGTCTTTCAGATTCATTGTACAAAAGATTCGATTCCATTTTATTATATTTAGAATATCTAACAAATCAAGTTATGGAATAATTTTTATTGTGTATTATTAGGAAAATATAGTTTAACTTANTTGAATCTGAGTTTCTAGTCTTTCAGATTCATTGTACAAAAGATTCGATTCCATTTTATTATATAAATTATATTTTGGAACTATATTTTTGATAAATCTTAGGAAAGGTAGAATGATAAGTAATTAAGGCAGAAGTGATTGTACTAGACTGGAACAGGTAAATCTAAATATTGGGTATTTTTATATGCAAAGAAGCTTGAGGATAAGATTATAAAAATATAAAATGAGGAAAATATATTCTGATAAAACAGATTAATATATTAAGATATATTAGATAAAGCAAAAACTAGTTTGATCAAAGTATTGTTGAATCAAATAAAATTAAAAATACTTTTAAAAACATGATTTTTATTAAAAAATCATTATTGAGCTTCTTATTCTTATCAGATTATCCAGGATCTCTAACTATTTCAATATAAAATGGGGGGAAAAAAATCTCGCCTAAGGGCATTAAACTCAATAGCAAATTCCGAGTTAAATTTGCCTTGTTTAGTCACATATCAGTCATTCCCAAGAACTAATCTTCAAGAAACCTTCGCCGCAAAAGTTTCCTATGCATTTTTAATGGAAGAAAATATAGAAAATCTTCGAGAAGGTCTTTTAAGCCAATTCAATCTAGACTATGGATATTGTGATAATTCAATACAACTTTTAAAACTTTCACAAGATAATAAATTAATAGTTGGAGTATCGAATTATTGGATAAGAGTTCATTCATATAAAGACAAAAATATTATAAGAGTTTTTAAATGCTTAGATCAAATTGTGGGTTTAGAGATCAGTGCAGATAATCAATGGGTGTTTTTTATAACAAAAAAAGAAGCTCTTGCATGGAGTCAAGTTACAAATGAATGCTTTTCACTGATTTCTTTAAAAGGTAATGGGTTAAGATCCCTTGCCATACAAAATACTTGTAAGTTTTTAGCTTATGGGTTTATCAATGGAAAAATTGCTTTGTGGAATTTTCATAAAGTGAAGCATAAATGTGATTTGCTTAGTCATAAAAGCGCGGCTTCTCGTTTAATTTTTATAAAAGATAACTTTTTAGTATCAGGTGGAGATCATTTTGAAAAAGATTTTGATCCAATAATTAGAATATGGAATGTTAAAAAGCTATGCCTTGTCTGTATTCTTGAAGGGCATGGACTAAATATTATCAAACTTGCTTTCGACGATAATAATGATATTTTAATATCTTTGTCTAAAGATTGCACTATAAAAGTATGGGATATAAAAAAAGCTATTGAAGAATCAACTGAAAAAGATCATGGGACATTCAAAGAACTTAGAGTTAAAGTTTTTACAAAAACTGATGAAGCATTGGAAAAAATTGCTAATATTAAAAATCAATGCATTCAACAAAAACAGAATAATTTGACAGACTTTGAAACTCAATGTGAGACTTTCTTGTCTAAATTTGCATCGAATCCAAAATCGAATTATGAAAAATCAAGTTTTTGCATACCTAAAACAAAAATGCATAACTTTTCACAAGGATCAGTAAGTTTTATCATTACAAAAACTTCTCATAAAATTATCATTACAGATTCATTGCTTAAAACTGCAACTTTATATGATTATATTACTTGGAAAAGAGAGAAAAAAATTAAGACAATTCAATATGAGCATGCTTCAAATCTTTGTTTAAACTCAGATAGCAATTCTTTAATTTATAATTATCAAAATGAATTTTTTTATGAGATCGATATACAGACTAAATCTTGTGTATGCACACCATTATTTTCAAGTTTATTACTCCATGCTTATTCTAGTATAACAAGAGAATGTATTTTGATATCTGTGTTTTTTTCGTTGCCAGGTCCTATTTATTACTTTACAATATGGGATTTAAGGGCTCAAAAATATTTAGGATTATTTAAATCAGGGTCCTCAGAGATTACTTGTTTAGATATAAGTTTAAATAAGAAATTCTGTTTAGTTTCAACTACTGATTTGAAAATAATTATTTGGGATATTGAGTCTAAAACAATAAAAGCTGTATTAGAAAACCATTTAGGAAATCATAAAATTTCTCTTAGTAATGATGGACAATATTGTTGTATTTTAGACTATAGAACATTGATTTTAAGAGATATTAATACTAAAAAGGAAGTATGTACTATTTATGGAGTTAATGAATTGAATATATATATGATTTCACAATTAGGGTGCAAATATTTTATGTATTTCGATAGCGGCGAAATTAACATGATAAATTTCAATAGTAAAGATATTAATAGATGCAATCAAAAAAGTTTTGCATTTACATCTACGAAGAAATATGCAGTAATAACTCTAATTGGACAAGATTTTACTTTTGGTATTATAAAGCTCAGAGTCTTACCAAACGAAAATACTATGAGGATTTATTAAAATCTCAATTAAATCTTAGTTTAATATTTTAATCTCCTAACCTAAAACATAATAATCTTCCAATAAATTGATAGTTAAGAATTTTAAGATTAAAAAATTGATATTTCATAACAAAACATTATCATATAGTCTTAAATAATATTCAGATTCTCTTTACATTATATTTCATTATGATTTGCAATTAAAAATACCATAATACTTTAGACTGATTTTGCTGGTGAAATAATAAAATGTTAAGGGTTTTCATGCTCGTAGGCCTTCTGCATCTGTCAGCGGCCCAAGTATGCAGAACATTATCACTAGAAGGTGGAGGTAGCAAAGGTGCTTATGAAGCAGGGGCAATTTGGGCTCTGGCTAACTTAAGCAATCCAGAAGATGTAAAATGGAATGCCATAAGTGGGATTTCAGTAGGATCTATAAACACAGCAGCTTTAATCCAGTTTCCTGTAGGTCAAGAGATCCAAATGAGTGAATTTCTAATTAACCTCTGGGGAAGTGTTCAAAACAATTCAGACATCTATGTTGAATGGAAATTAGGTCTTATAGATGGACTTCTTTTCCAAAGAGGAGTTTACAATACAGAACCACTCCAAAAACTTGTAACAAAAAGTTTTATTAACGGAGTCCAAAGAAATTTTACAATGGGTTCAACAAACCTTGACTTAGGTACATTTGCGACTTTTAATGAATCTATAGGTCAAGCTGCAATTGATGCTGTTATGTGTTCATCTGCCGTACCTTTTGTATTCCCTCCTCATATATTTGAAGGTCATGCATGGGCAGATGGAGCATGTATTATGAACCTTGATGTATCTTCAGCTATAGAAAGATGTTTACAATTAACAGATGAATCTAATATTATTGTAGATATTATCTATGATGATCCTTATGCCATGTTAGGAAATGAGACTAGTTTTAAAACACCTGATGTTTTTATGAGAATATATCATATAAGATCTTATGATAGTTCTATTTGGTTTACTTATAATGCTATGACTGCTTATCCTAAAGCTCATTATAGGCATATTATTCATCCATCAGGGAAATTCCCAGGAGGACCTATTCCATTGAATTTCACTCAGCCGGTGATTCAGACTGAAATACAAATGGGTATTAATGATACTATTAATGTGCTTAAGTCTGAAAAGAGTGGTAAAGAAACTATTGAAGAAATTTTCAGAAGAAATCTTGAACGTCATATCTTCCCTTAGTATAATTTAGGATATTTAGCTTTATTTTGTGAAAGAATGATTTTAAAGGTGAAAGTATTTTCTAAAAATTATATAAAAAGAAAATGTATTTGTATAAATCTGAATATCAGAAATAAGTTCAACTGTTAAAAGTAAGACATATAGGATATCTGCTTCATTTTTTAATCTAAAAAACTATTTTATAGCATAAATCCTTAATGAATACTAATAAACTTTTTCTTGCATGATTCAACAGTTCGGAGAAAGTCTTGAAAATCGGTGGTATCATGAACACTCAATTAAAATTCACAAAAAGCACCTTGATGACATCAAGAAGCGCTCTAAAAGCACAATACGTTCACCAATCTACAAGCATATTTCAGTAAACCTTAGAAAACTGTCTCAAGAAGTAGACAAACAAAAGGAAATCGATAGGGAAAACTTCATTTTATTCATGAAACTCAGTCAGATCAAAGAGAGAAAAACCAATCAATCAGAAAATTATGGGCCTAAGTCGTTAAATTTCTCACAGAGAAAAAAAGAAGCTGAGAAAATCATGACTGAAAACTATGATTATGTGAAAAGATTTATAGAAAAACCATCCTACCTAAGTGCTAAACGGCATGAAAATGAGTTCAAAATACAACAAGGATATAAAAAAACTATCTCTAAAGCTAGTTTGCATAAAAGATTAGTAAAACTTGCCTCAGTTGAAGGTAGATATGGGCATATTCCGCCTCTTGAAAGCTATTCATTAGAAAATATTCATAAACATAGATCTGAAGACCCTTCAAAACTTGAAGATATACAAGTAAAAGACTCTGAAACATCTTTAAGTCCTAAAGTTAGTGAAAAAGAAGTTATGTCAGAGAATAATCCTGAGGTGTATAGTGAAAAAAATCAAGAAAAAAAACAAAACTTTGTTGTTAATGGAGAAGTTAGGATGAACCATGCAAAAGCCACGGATCATTCGGAGGTAAGTTCAAATATAATAGATGAAAAAGCTTATAGCATTGGAAAATCAGAAAGCTCTCCTTTAAAAGTATTGAATAGCTTTGAAAAACCAGTTCTCGTACCTGAAAAACCTGCTGGTCAACCTAAAAATCCACAGTCAAAACATAGGATATTAAAAACATCTGAAAAAAATGATCCTAAGCCTCAGGAAGAGTCTAAAATAGAAGGTCAGCCTAAAAAGGAAACTGATAATGTAGAATCTAGTATAAGTGTTGAGATAAACACAATTGAAAAAAATCCTCTAATTGAAAACCTTAATGTATCATCATTAGAAAAACCTAAAGAAACAATAGAAGAAAACATAAATATAGAAGTGAAAGTAAAGGTTGAGAAAATTATCAAAGAAGAAATAACTCCTGAGGAAGATTCTTCAGCCAAGCCAGTTGTTATAGAAAAAGATATTGAAGAAATAAATGAAGAAATCGAAGGAGGGTTTTAATAATTTCCTTTATTATTCCGTAGCCTATATATTTGATTAACTACTAGCAGCTTTGCGAACATTTCTAATGTCAGATAACCATGTAGGTTTTTCATAAACACCCTGTTCTTTTTCAACTGCTTCAATCAGTCTGTTATAAGCTTGACCATCAGTATATCCATATACTGAGCCGATGAAATTATCACAGGAAGCTAGTGTTTCTATTATTGGTAATACCCAGTTTCCTATTTCATTACATAATTCAATATGTCTATCCCTTAGAAATGCACAATTTTCAGCCTTACATCCTAAATCAACATAAACCCTTTGCCTTCTTTCCCAGCAGTCAATCACATAAAGTTCAGGAATTTTCATGATTATACTAGCTAAAGAACGATCATTATTTGCTATACTCTTACACATAATAACCATTTCTTGATAGTATAAAAACTCTCCATAAACTGAAGCAAGAGTTTGCGCATAAGACGATTGTGAATTATTCCATACATCAGTAGTATTATCGTATTTCTGAATATTTTCTTGAAGTTTTTGCATTGTTTGCTTGGCAATACAATTGATATACCCCTGATAAACCTTAATAATATTTTCTGTAGTCAAATCTTGTAAAGAATTTATAGGCCAAAGTGAGATTTCATAGTCTAGTCTAACAAATTGAAGTGTGGTTGAAGTATTTTTCGCACCTTTTAGTAATCTTTGGATTTGTTTTAATATATACTTACTTGTTTGTTGTACAAGAACTGTATTGTCACCTTCCCAAGTCATTAAAACATCAGCTGTTCCACGAAGACGTGCTAAACCAGAATGAGCAGAGTATCCATGTCCACCTGTACTTTCTCTACATTCTTGAATACCATTAAAAGCGTATGTACTAGCAAGGCTTTTAAATACACTTAAAATTGCATGAAGTTCATTGAGTTCTTCACATTCTGGATCTTTATAAAATAAAATAGAATTTGTACGAAGGTAACTTAAAAGATAATGCAAGCCGGATCTTATTGCGAACATTCTACAGAAATGAGGGATAAGTCTTGTTCTATGAGTTTGGTAGTCAAGAATACTTTTTTCTGGTTCACCGAATTGTTTTCTTATAGCTCCAAACCTCAAAGCAATAGTCAGAGCATTTCTAAGGCTGATTTCTGATGCGGAAGATACAGCAAAACGACCTCTTAATAGACCTGCTAACATTATCCCTAAGCGTTTCTGTTTGTTTTTTATTGGGCTTTTATACTTCCCTTCTTCATTAATCATAGAGTATTTGTCTAATAAGCAATCATAAGGAACTCTATAATTATTGAAAATAATAAACCCATTATCGATACCATTTAACTCATTTTTTTCTCCACAATCACCTAATATCACTCCTTTACAAGCTTCATGAGTATCAAAATCTCTTATTTGAATAAGAAAAACATGAACACCTTTATTATCCCCATCAATTATCAACTGTGCCCAAACCACTGACATATTCGCAGTCTTCCCCACTGCTCCAATCCACCATTTAGCTGAAGTTTTTGTAGGTGAGTTTATAATAAATTCTCTTGTTTTTTTATCATAATTAGCTATAACTTCAAGTCCTGCAACATTTGAACCATGACCAAGTTCAGTCATAGCAAATGATCCATAGTCTAAAAGCTTATAAGCTCTATCAATACGAGTTCTATGCTTTGCAGTTCCTAGATTTTGTATAGTATCGATATATAAACTCATATGAACAATACAGCGAGTTCCAGAAGCAATATCAAATTCACATAATGCTTGTAATATGCTCAATTTTTTTGTAGGGTCTTGTAAATCTTGTTCATAAGTTAAAGGTGCTTTAGTGTATATCTCACCAACTATTCTATAAATTTGTTGATGTTTATCTTCCCTTGACCCAAATGTATAAGCGGTATGGTTAATCAGAGGACTATTTTTAGATGATTCTCTGAGCATTCTTATAAGCTTGTGGTGACTTCCCATGTAGATAGCAAACAAACTATCCTTATTGAAACTAGGAGTTCTTTGCCTATACTTTTCTAAAGTATCATCGAAAGGCATTGTAGGGAACTTGGATGATAAATGATTTCTAATCACATCCAATCTTCTCATGTTCGACGTCATTTTTATATACGTCATTTAAGAATAATCAAATATTCCTATAGAAAATGTATTATACTATACATGCATTAAGCGTTGCATATCAATAACTTAATATTATTCTGTTAAAGATTGACTTGTATATATTAAGGTTTATAAAAACTATGGGTTGCTGCCAAAATAGGTCTGAGCTTTTCATTGCAGAGACAAAAAGCTTGAGAAAACCAAGTTTTGACTATCAAACTGAAGACAGCAGCTATGAATTTCGTTCAATAACAGATACAACTTTAGTTGATTATCTTAAAATGTGCAGAGAAAAGCGCAATTGGGAAGTCATTTGCACCCTTATATCAAACCAGCAAAGTGTTTTTGATATTAAACCTGTTCCTTCATGGACTTTTCGACCAAGGACTATAGGTTCTGTTGCCTTACAATATTTATCAAGAGCATGTAAAAGATATCCACAAGAAACAATCCCTTTTCTAGCAGAAATCCTACCTGATTTAGTAAAGGTTATCCAAGAAGGTAAACAAGATAAAGTTGAACAAGTTATGATTCTTTTTAGTTATTTAACGATATCTGAAGAAAGGAGTATTAGAAAAAACCTTGTTGAACTTAAGTTTTTTAATTTGGTTCTTCCAATGTTTTTAGATGAAAAATTCGAATTCAGGCAAGTTTGTGTTATAACTTGTGCAAGGATATATAAAAATTGTACTGAGAGGCAAAGGAAATTTATTGATGATGATGGGATTACCAATTTGATGCAAGTTATTAGTATGGGACCACTTCGAGGTAGATTTTTTAGCAAATTAATCCAATGTATTATTGATCTTATTTTGGTGAATATTATATAGGATGAAAATAAAGAGCCTAATTCAGAGCATATTGGGTTTGTTATTTCTTATATCGATTTGAATGTTGTGAATAGTGTAGATATTGCAATGATGTCTGATGCTGTCAGAGATAAATTCTTCAATTTAATTTCTCTTTTGCAAACTTATAAAGCTAATAAAGTAACAGATTAGTTAAGTATACTATAGGTGATTTATATTATAATCTTAAATGGGTTAGGAAATATCAATGATATTATATACTTTATATATTTCAAAAGTATGGATTAAAATGTTATAAGTATTTTTAGTCATTGAAATAAAATATATATAGAGTTTCTAAATATAATATTTATTGATAAATCATCAACTTATTTTATCCTAATACAGCTTTAATATCAAATTTTATTTTTTTTAAACAAATTCAAGCTTTTAAACTTTGGATTTACTTCTCAAACATTTCTTATTTATCAAGAATTTATATACTAATTAGTAACTAGATTCTATTTTAATAAATTATGCAATATCTTGATCGATTGTGCTTGGATAATTTCGAAATTTTTAGCTGATCCTTATGTTTTTTATACTTTTCATTTTTTGGAGGTTCTAAGCTTCTTGATCTAATTTCTGAACCTAAATCTGGTCCACTTTCTTCTCTTCGGTGCCTTTCTGATTCAAGCATTTCAGTCATTGACTTGATTGACTTGAGTTTTAGTTTTGATTGATAATTTGGGCTTAAAGAATTTGTATTAAAGAATTGAGGACTCAAAAGAGGACTTTCAGGAACAACACTTTCAGGAACAACACTTTCTTTTAGTGGTGAAAAGGAAATAAAGTAGTTAAGCTTTTCAGAATCTTCAGAGTTTTGCCTCTTAAAGCATTTCATGATTTTATTATATATTGCAACTGGATTACTAAAAAGAGAGTGAAATAAATCAATTTAGATAAATGATTATAGTTAGTATATAATAAAGTATGGAAAATAAATAAAGCTATTGAATATTTGTTTAGAGATCAAACAAAATTAAAGTTTTTCATAATTATTAATATTATATTAATCAACGCTAATTAATTTTACAAGCCATAAATCTCTAAAAATATTCATTAATACGAAAACCTGATTATCATAATTAAATATTTTCAAAAATATATTATATTTAATAATTCTTTTTATGTATCATTATAAGCTTAAATGTCATACATTTCATATATTATTTTCTTACCCTTCCTATCTCTCATCAGTAATTTTTTTTGCATAATATTAATGTACTAAAATTCAAAAAAAAATATTAAGCAGCATATTAAAGATTAACTTTTCCAATCTAATTTCAGCCAGTTAAAAAAAAATAAACTATATAATTAATCTATTATTTTTATCATCAGCACTTTTATTAGCTTTTATACAATATCTTAAATCATAAATAAAAATCTTAAAGTATTTTATATATATAATGATATCTGAAATTAAATATAAGGTTTGAAAACTAAATAATAAGTACTTATAATTGTTATAAGGACATTAAATATATTTATAAAGGAATTTACAATAAAATGATAATATAAACAGTTGAATCCGATTCAATAAAATTATAGCGGATTCTTGTTTATTTTCTAACACAAACTTTTTATTAGATGAAAAACTATTTGTTATCCTAATTGATAATAAGATTTAAATTTGCTAACCCAGTTGTCTGAAACCTTGATACTAGCATCAGAAAACTGAACAATTTCTATGCACTTCTTCTTAAGTTTCTCATCAGTTGGTTTTTCTGTTTTATAAAATTCAACCAGAATTGTGTCTATATCCATTATGAACTTATCCTTTTTACCTTCTATGTAAATTTGTATTTATAAAAACACACAATACCANGGTTTTTCTGTTTTATAAAATTCAACCAGAATTGTGTCTATATCCATTATGAACTTATCCTTTTTACCTTCTATGTAAATTTGTTGTATATGCATTTCTTGGAAAAGTGATTTTTTAATTTTATCTTTCCACTTTTCCATGCTACTTGAAGAAACATTGCTATCAGTACCTTTATCAGATTTCCTAAGTTCTTCTATTTTTTCTAAAGTGTTATATGTTTTTTTAGGAACTTTGTATGGAAGGTCAGTTTGAGAAGCAACATGCATCCAATGTTTTTGTGGGAGTTCACATGTTTGAGTGAATCTGTCAAAAGTATCGTATGGGTAAATAGTATTTTCCTTAGAATTCGCTTCGTTAGACAAGTATTTTCTAAGCATATCAATAATTAAGTACTCAGATATACCAAAATACTTAGAGGCAGTTTTTGTGTTTTCCTTCATGCCCTTTTCTAGTATTACCTGACGAACTTTTGATAAGAATTTAGGCTTTTCTAAAGCAAGATTGATAATAGATTGCTTCAATTCAACTTCAGATAAGTTTAAGTCTGTTGCTGCTCTAGGAAACCCTACAAGAAGGGCATAAATCCCAATTTCAGTCATGTTCATTATGGAAAATCTATTTCTTAAGCATATTTTGTTATCCTTCAAGGGCTACTTAAAACATAATAATTGTATTTATACATACATATAAAGAAAACATCAGAAGCCCGTCTAGCTCAGATGGTAGAGCGCAAGGCTTTTAACCTTGTGGTCGTGGGTTCGAGCCCCACGGTGGGCGTTTTTTTTCGATTTTTATTCTCAAAATATTTTCCCTTAGCAATTTTCTTGTAATTTTATTATTATCTTTCACTTTACCTTAAGAATATTTTGAATCTTAGGAAAATCTAACATAATTTCAATATAAATGTCCTCTTTGGTTATAGAAAAACAGATTGAACTTGATAAATCACGGAAAAAATTTTTTGATGACTCGAAATTCGATGCGAAAAACCAGAAATATGGGATGTTTTCTTTCCCTGGGACTTTAGCTGTATCTAGTCGGCCTTATTATCAAAGCACTCAACCAAGAAAAAATAGTGATGGAACAGTTAAAACAGGGCCACACGACTTTTTGGCGAGCCATGTAAAAAAAGGCAAAATTCCTGATTCGTATTTTTCGTTCCCTGAGTATATGCCTGATAAATATTCTGGACAGAAACTTCCGTTTAAAAGTGATAAAGAAAGAGCGGACGTAATGAGAAAAAAACATGAAGATCAAGCTTGGAAACCTAGTGGCAACGTGGCTGAGTCAATGTCTATTTTTCCTCATATGGCAACAGATGTTTTTAAAACCATTAAAAGAAAACTTCCTGATGGCACAGTTAGACTTGAACCTAAAAACTTTTATACTTCGCCACCTAAGAAAGGAAATAACACTCCAGGCGTACTACTTGGAGGATATCCAGAACACAAGCCAGATTCTTATGATCGGCAAAAAGATAAAAAGAAATATAAAGGAGTTACTCATGATGGACCTTTCAAGAAAATGGACCATGGGAATAAAACTTTTAATGCTGATATTACAATATATGGAGGAGATCCTAATATAACTCTTAAACCTAAAAGGTCAATTTCTGCTAATCATGTTAAACATGATCTGCCTTTTAAAGCTACAAATGTTAGCAATGGGAGTATTGGAGCTTATCCAGAGTATATTCCAAACCCTTTACCAGTTGTTAAGAAAAAATCACCTTCTGAGCAGGTTTCTTGGAAAGTGACAACTAGAAATCGTTCAGCGCCCAGCACTTCAATTACATCGAATACTAAAAATCTTAGGTCTGAATACCCAATGCTGAGAAGAATGGGTTAAGATAATTAGTTAGGAATATCGCTTGACTATTGTCCAGCCCTTGTTAAGAAATTCATCTTTATACAATTTAACTTATTCCTATTTTTTAAGTTTAATATTAGGACTAAATACCTTAGGGATTCTAATATAGTCAATTCTAGACAGAAAACTTTATATGTTTAGCTAAGAATTTTATTGTGAAACCTTTTAAAGGCAAATTTTAAAATTTGTAAGCTCATTTGATTCGCATGTAATAAGACCATTTTATTTTGCAAAATCATCACCTTGAAATAAAAATTCTCCCTAAAAAATATATAAATATTATATGATGCATAAAGGTTTTCTTCCTTATGACCTTTACTTTTCTTGTCTAGATAGTAATATTTTTCAGCACTCTATCATTATAAAAATTAAATTAAGACTCATTTTACTACAAAAAAGTAATCTTTTTGATATAATACGGAAATCATTTGTTGTACTAGAATCAAAAGTCATTTGGCATATTTATAAATTATAAATCTTTTAGTGTAAATATTGTTGCCTTGGCTATAAATTTTGTGGTGCTACTTTCCTTGGCGCCACTCCTATCACTTCTATTCAGATGCTTTGATTTAACTTTATTATTGATAAATTTACTATTTTTACCTTGTTACTGAACTTCCTAATAATTCCTTATTGGAATGCAAAATTTAAACATGATGATTCACTTCTCAATACTGATATATTCAAGACCATTATTAGACAGATTATCTACAAAATTGTATGGCTACTTTTCATCTTATTTTCTGTGACAAGTTTTAGTGGACTCTGTAACAACTATATATTTATTTTGATTTTCATATTGTTGCCCAGATCTGCATCATTACGTTTTTTAGTGCATTTTTTCAGTTCTCACCACTTTTTTGGCAACATCAAGCTTTTGTCTGTGTGTTTGACTCAATACTTTAGTCTTTGTAATAATTTTAAATTAGTCCCAATATCGTTGTTTATGTTGCCTTATGTCAAATCAGAAGGAAAGGTTCATGGTTATTTGATCGAACTTATCAGGAGGAATACTTATAGAAGAAATCCTTAGATTCCAAGAGTAAATAGAATATTTAATAGGATTTCATCAATTTAAAATTTCTGCTTTTTTTCCTTGGTAATAATTAAAAACTAATTTCTTGCTTTATATTATTACTACTAAGAAAAAATGCATATAAATACTACCGTTCTACTTTTCATTATATAAAAGATTACAAATATTCGAATAAACAATAACATACTAAATAACTATTTATGCATACTAAAAGCTTTAAACAAAAATACATTTTTTCATGGTGATGCCATAATAAATAAAATATTGATGATTTGCAACACAAACTATCTTTGCTTACTAAAATTATCCTAATAATCTAAGCATAAAATATTCTAAGATTTTCCTGATATCTTTTTTGAATATCACTTCTAGTATTAAGTTCCTTTTCAAGTAGATTAGCCGTGTCTTTGATTCCTTGATTAATCTCATTTTGAATATTAGCCTTAGTGAAATTCAAAGGTACTTCACCTCCACCCATAGCAACTGAAGGGTAAATTGAATAGCGGAAATTAGCTAATGGGAAAGCTTTTGCAGCATTGAAAGTGAACCAAGTTGATCTATCATATCCCATGATTTGATATATTCTTCTAGCAACATCTAAAGTTTTTAGGCTTGTTACATTAGCCATAGGATGTCCTCCATAATCAAATATCATATCAACAATAATATTTGCTTCATTAGTAACTTGTAAGCATCTATTGATTCCAGAGAACACATCTTGATCAATAATACAACCACCATCAGCCCAGGTATAACCTTCAAATATCCTTGGAGGGAAAAATAAAGGTGGTGAAGCTGAACATACAACTGCATCAAGAATTGCTCCACCTACAGATTCATTGAAATTACCAAACATTCCAGTATCAAGATTTGTTGACCCTACAGTAACATTTCTTTGAATCCCATACTTAAAATCGTTTGTTAGCGTTTTTACAAGAGGATCAGTATTTAAAAGTCCACTTTCAAATAGAAGACCTTGTATATACCCTCCTGGCCATTGATTAAAAACACTTGAGGAGCCATTGAGGCTAAGCCAAAGGTTTACTAAATTGTTAGCCATTGCGACTTCTTGGCCCATAGGATATTGTAAAACACCTAAAGAATTGAGAGATCCAGCAGATATCCCACTAACAACATTCCAAGTAACATCTTCAGGCTTGGAAACATTAACAAGGCCCCAAATTGCCCCTGCTTCATAGGCTCCAAGACTGCCACCTCCTTCTAATGACAAAGTTCTGCAAACCTGTGAAAAGGATTCTTGCACCAAAAACACTAATATGGGCAACAACAACATATTTACTATATTACAAACCATTTTCATCTCCACTTTCCAAGAGTTTTATTTTTTTTTCTATCCTAGAACGATTCTGAATAAGACTCTGGATTTTTCCTTTAATATCATACTTACTTGGAGTTTTCCCTGCAAACTCTTGATTCAACGGCCGGTATGTATTTGATTTGTCTGGGGATTTTCTTGTAGGCGAGGTAACTCTTAGATTTTTCAAAGGACTTTCAGGGGTTTTTGAATCAAGCATTTTAGCTACAGCATTTTTTATCTTTTCCTGTTGGTTAATCGAAAGATCTTTTCGACTTGAATATTGACCTTCTCTATCATCAGGAGTATTATTTCTAGTTGTATTAGCTCTTTGTCCACTAAGTATCCCTAAAGTTTTATCTTTAAATTCCTTTGCTTTTATAGAAACTTCTTTTTCAAAATTTGTCATGATTTCTTTGTTATGGGAATGCATCTGAAGTACTTTTTCTTGAAGTTCTGAGTTTTCATGGTTCATTGCAATATAAGAAGACTCGTGATTTTGGACTATTTGATTAAGATTTTCATTGGAAAACTGGAGTTCTTGGATGAAGTCGTTAAGTCGTTTAATTTCAGCTACTAGTTCTTGTGTCCTTTTGTCCATAATCGAATTCTCTTCATTAGTTTTTTGGACTAAAATCTGTAGGTTCCTTAATTTTTCTTCATATGTTTCTGATTTTTCTATAAGTCTTTTCCGCTCTTCTTCCAAAGCTTGGATTTTCTTGTGTAACTCTGGGATTTCCTTCATTACCTGAGCAGAAGTTTCTTTATGAACCTTCTTTAATGATTCCTCTAATAAAGCTTTCTGGTCTAAAGCTCTTTTTAAATCCTTTTCTAAATCATTTTGTAATGAACTATGGGCTTCTAGATGGGTCTTCAAGATTTTAATCTCAGCTCCATATGTTTCTTTAATTTTCTCAACCATCTGATCAGTCGGAATCTTACGTTTCAGCTCTTCCATTTCATTTTTTATCAAAAAAATCTCATCTTTCAAAGTTTTATTTTCGTTTTTCAGCGAAGAAGTTTCTTCTTTTAGAATTTTATTCTCACTTTTCAATATAAAATTTTCTTCTTTAAAAGCTTTACTCTCATTTTTTAATAAACTCGCCTGTAACTCTGCATCTTTAGCTAAATTTTTATATGAGTCTCTTTCATGCTCAATTTTATCAAACTGTTTCTTAGAAAAATTTTCTCTTGATTCTTTACGGGTCTTATTGTTTATAGAATCCCATGCTAGATCATCAACCTGTCCTGGAGAATGTGAATATTTTTCTAAATTCTCTCTATTTGATAAAATAGGTATTCTAAAACCTTCAACAGCTTTTAAAGGAGATTTATATTCTTTTCCCCCTCGATTGTTTATACCTAAGCATATGACAAAATTCCCCCCAGCTGAGAGTTTTGTGACTTTTTTACCTTTAAATCCAGTAAGCATTGTAGCGATATCACGGCATTCAAAATCTCCTAATCCAAGTTCTCCATTACTATTATTTCCCCAAGAAAAAACATTAAATTTTGAGTCAATTGATACAAAAAAACTTCCTCCTATCACTGCATCGATTATAGGAAAACTAGAGACTTTGATTTTTTTTGGGACTAAATACTCACCTATTATTGATGTTCCCCAGAAATAAAGTCCATCAGAGCAGATTGCTAAACTACAGTTCCCACATATAATTTTTATACAGTCTTTCAAAGGAACTTTCTGAGCTGAAACCGAGCTTTTTTTGTTCCCAATGCCGAGTTGGCCAAAAGAGTTCCCTCCCATAGTGAAAATTTCGTTGCTTGTACTCAAAAAACCTGTATGAAACACTCCACAGCTAGCCTGAACAACATTAGCATTTGAAACAGGTACTAAAAAAGCTTCGTTTTGTCTTCTTCCTGTACCAAGTTGACCCATTTCTCCTGATCCACACATATAAAGGGTATTATAACTTACTACTCCCATATGTCTTGCCCCACAACTGACTTCCTGAGTATTTTTCATAACAAACTTTGGTGTCCAAGTATCTTCATAAAGTCCATTACCAAGTTGCCCATATTCACCATTTCCCCATGTAAAAAGTAATCCTTCTTCTGTTATAACCGCTGTATGAGTCCATCCACATGAGACTTTAATTGCAACATGCTGAGATAAACTTTCAACAAGACTTGGAGAGCTTGAAAATAATTTATGCCTATCACCAATACCTAGTTTACCATTAGCATTATTCCCCATACAATAAACATGACCTGAATCAGATATGAATGCACTATGATCTTCACCACATGACAATTCTCTGATTAAAATATTGAAGCTACAAAAGACTGGACTTGCATACTTTTTACCACGGTTCTGGCCGCCAAGGCCTAGCTGTCCGCAGTTGTCCAAGCCCCAAACAAAAATTTCGGTAAACCCTTCCATTAACGTATTTATATTCAAATTTTGAATTCTTATGAGTTATGCAGAAAATTTAGTCAGTGAAGACTATTCCCACAGTTTTTATTCTTACGGCTTTAAGTTTGATAACTGAACACTTTGAAGAGTCCAGTATTTTTTATGCTTACTGAAGCTTTATGTTTGTTTGATTATTGTGTTGTTTGGAAATGGGTGTTTGTGGAGTTTATGAGTTTGATAGGAATATTGGCTGATTAGAAAAATTATATGTTTTGATGAACTTCCATTCATATCTGCTAATATTATTTTTATTCTGGTAAATACATAAAAGTTCATGATGAATTTCTATAAAAAATATTTTCTCAAAAAAATGTTAATGCTAGCCTAAAAATGAACTTTTTAATATCTTTCTTCGAAAAATCCTAAATTTGGCACATTAAAACTTTTGAAATTTATTTACTATAAGATTTTGCTTAAATATCAATTCAAATAAATGTCCTCAGAAAAAAGACCCATTATTTTTTTTATCATCATCCACCTTGTGTCAATATTTTGCAAATGGAGAAGTCTCTCAGGCTGTACCTTGAGAATACCATAAAATCCATAATTTTCCTAAAAGAGTATCTCATAAACAAAGCTATTCATCCCTAGACCCAAGTCGCAAAATATATCAAATATTACCGAAAACCTTACGCTCTACAATAATTTTCATAGAAACACTCTAAATAAAAAAGTTTTTGTCGCTTGAAGCCTAAAAAGTTCTTAGAATATGTAAGTAACTCTACATTTAATTAACATAATTTATTTAGAAACTTTAATCCAAAGTCTTAGAATATCTTCATCATTTTCATGTTTTTTTATAAACTTTCCCAATAATAAATTACCTACTTTAATAAAAATATATATTTACACAACACCCAAATTGATATCACAGTTAAAATGAGGTTCAGGAGGTTTTTCCTGATAATCATTTATATGAGGAATCTTTCCTTTAAATCCAAACTGAGTATCTTCTAATTCAAGCGAAAGTTTTATAAATGCGGGGTCAAGTTCAATTCTATATAAATAAACGTGGAAAATACCTAAAGAGCTCAAAGCATGGACTACTAAATTATTTTTCCCAAACTTCAAAACTCCTTTAGGCCATTCAGTATCCCTCATCCAACTTTCTTGTGGTCCTGAAAAAGACCTTAATCCTCCTGTATCTTGCATCATAATCTCTTTATAATCATGATTTTAATTAAATGCATTATTAAATCTTCTTCACCTCTAGCACATTCGATACAATTCAAATTTTTACTAAATTTGCAATCTTTTAAATGATTACTTCTTTCAAATAAAGTTACAGACTTTGTACATCCTGCAAATTTGCAGGGTACAATTATTTGCTCAAGGATTTTTTCCAAAGTATAATTACGGAAATTCTGAGTTAAGGGGACTCAGCATAATAGGCAAGATTTGGAAATTTTTGTACAATGATAGCAGAGTGA
This sequence comes from Stentor coeruleus, assembly GCA_001970955.1. NCBI lineage: Eukaryota > Ciliophora > Heterotrichea > Heterotrichida > Stentoridae > Stentor > Stentor coeruleus. The sequence continues at coordinate 33,108 of MPUH01000194.1, read as the reverse complement.
ATGTCCGTTTTAGTATATAAAAATTTGTGGGTCATAGAAAGTAAGAAAATATTGCAGGATGGACATTCAAGTGATTCAGTGAATAAAAAATTCACTTCAACTTTTTCCATTTTTTATAATATTTTCGAAATTATTATAAATGTTTGATTTCAAAAAAGATTTTGATAGTGCCCCTTATTTTCTTAGTCTTTAGCATATACATAATTATGTCTAGTTCAGAAGATTTACCTAGAAAACGTATACGAGAAGATAGTGAGAAAGTGCCTAAGCTAAAAAAGAAAGGTCAAGTGTTTCTTGTTACTGGGCTTAGAGAGCATTTATCAGTATTTCCTCCACAATATGTACTACCAATAAACAAATGTATCCCTACATTAAGCCCATTAGGAATTCGTTTTTTTAATACAGATCCATGCAATTTCCCTGGAGATAGTTTAATTACACACAAATACGGATCGTTAAATAAACCTACTTTTTCATCAATATCTGATTATCAAGCTATAATACAAGATTATATGTACTATGGATATTCACACTTTTCATATGTTTGTTCTGAAATTAACGCAAATTCCAAAATATCAATAGATGAAGTTATAGAAACTATTTTATTATACATTAAAAAAATTATTAAGGTGTTGGATAAAGCTTCGAAAAAAATAACCCTATGCTTAAAAATAGATAATAATTATAAGAAAGCTATTGATGGATTGCATAAAGGAATTGCTTTGTTGTATCCGTATTTAGAGAAAGCTTTTTCAGGTTTTAGGTCTAATTCTAGTGCTGGAATAGAAAAAAGTGAAGAAAGCTTCAGGGCAATCTTAGCATTTTACATAGCAAACCATTTTATAGTTTACGAAGATTACGAAGACACTTTAACATCCAAACAAATCCCCCTTATAGAAAAATTTATAGCAGACTGTTTTCAAGGTATAAAAAGCTCAAAAGCAAGTCTCAAACTTTTTTTACTAGAAAAGTGGTGTGGTCAATTCCAAAAACCCTCACTGAAATTTACTGAAATCATAAAAAACCCAATAATAAAAGCTCCAACAACAAGTCTGACTCAAGATATCAAAAATTGTTATAAAAAGCACATACCTTTTTTTCAAAAAATTTTCCATAAAGAAATTATAACAAAAGTTTTACTAGACCTCATAGGAAAAGCTGATTATTCTTTATTCATCATAACCTATCTTAAAAATATCATAATACCTGATTTCCTTTTTCAAGGTACACATACAACATGTACAAGTAAAGTATTTATATCAATGGATGCTTTAACTTTAGATATAACTTTCAATCAAAATTTATGTGTTGCTTCTTTTATTGTATGTTTATTAGATGAAGTTGCTTCTTATTATACAATTGTTAAAAGTAAAAATCTTGGGGAAAGATTTTTAAAAAGCACAAGAGCTTTAGGTGATAATATAAGAGATATGACATGTAAATATGAGGTATTAGGCTCGAATATTAGAAGTGAAAGGATAAATGATGAACTTGCTAAGTTTTTAGTTAATGAAAAAAATTGGGAGGAAAAAAAAGTTTTTTTTAAAATCAGAATTGCTACTTTGGAAAAAGGTATTGATTCTAATGAAAAAAATATGATTAAGTAGATACTTTTTAATTGTTAAGTTTATAGAAATAGTATGTTTGTTGGAAATAAACTAGCAATTAACTATTTAAAAATCTTATGACTATAAATAAGAATATTTTCCATATTGTAATATACGGAATTCTGATATATTTTCTATATCATATAAACGAATTTAGCATTTTTTCAAGTCAGACAGTTTTTGCTTGTTTTAATGTCTGTCTGAACCCAAAAATATCTTTAAAAAATTATTCAGTTATATTCAAAATCTATCATCGGAAAATACTCAGGGAATTTAAACGAATTTTCATCATTCTGCTCTGTGAAGATCGAAAAACTATCTATCTCCTCATATGCACAAGAAAAAGGTATCATTTTTTGAGTTTCTTGTGCGGGTTCTTCCTTTTCTCCTAAAAATCCTTGATTTTTTATATCGTTTTTTTCATCTATCAATCCAGTCATCTCTTCTAAAAACCTCTGAGCATCATAAGAAATGTGGATATCAATAAATTCTTTTGTTTTAACTTTTTTACCCAAAAGTAATATTTTCCTTAATTCCTCATTTTTCAGGACTTCAATCGAGTTGACTATAATCTTATATTTTTCCGATTTGCCTTTATTATATTTCCTAATATTCCTCCTTATAGTGGAATAAAAAAAATTTTTGACCTGATTTTCAGTTTTCCCAGTAAGATTTTTAGCTATAGCTGCCCATTTTGACCCATATTCAACCTGTAACTTCAGCAATAAATCAATCTCCCTTTCAGTAAAAGGTTCAGATCTTAATCCTTTTTTAAGATAATTATTCCAACGATCTCTACATTGTTTTCCTGTTCTTTTGATATTGCATTCTTTTGTAAAAATATTCGACACTTTATTCCAATTGACTTTTTTTTTAACGCCAACTATTTTTTTCAGCAAACTGTCTTGCTACTTATAAATCACCGATCGTGCCCAGATTTTATGCCTCCTAACATTACGTACCATGATTATTAGTAAAAAAAAATAAGAAAAAGCATTAAAAATGTATATAATTAGCTTACTTTATTATAGTAACTAATGAATTTTGGGCAATTATAACCTATGACCTCATTGCCTCTTCTAAATCTTCATATACAGACTGCTGCATAAGTTGGGTATTTTGAAGTCTTTGTATCAATTCAAGTTCTTCTTGTTCCATTCTTGATACTGAGTCTTCATAATTTCTTCTTATTTGTTCCTGTTCTCTAATTCTTCTTTCAAGTTCTTCACGAGCTTGAGCTTTTTTAGCTTCATTCATAAGCCTTCTTTTTTCTTGGGCCAAAGATTTTTGAGTCTTGATTTGATTTTTCATGTTTGTTTTTATTTCAAGCTCTTCTTGTTTTTTACGCTCAGCTATTTCGAGATTTTCTTGCATTTTTTCTTTGAGCTCTTTTGCTTCATAACGATTTTTAGCTTTACAGCCTTCGACACGCTGTTCTCTTTGCATGCGGTCTTGAGCTTTGGTGTTTTGAATTTCCAAAAGCTTTAAACGCTCCTCTTCTTGTTTTAAACGCTCCTTTTCTTCTTTTTCCTTTAAAAGCTCCTGGTTGCGAATGCGAGCTTCCATAATTTCTTGAGCCTTGCGACGAGTTTCTTCGATTTTCTTCAGAGCTTTTTGCTCTTCCATACGTAGTAAAGCTAGGCGATTAGATAATAACTTTGCATCATCTTCAGCTTGTTTTCTAAGTTGTTTAGCTTCTAAAAACACAGTGTAATCCATAGAGTCTTCTTCCATCTTAACGAATTTTCAAATTATGAAGTCCAATATGGAACTTGATTTTCATAGTAGTTTCCAATTTTTTCCTGAAAAAATACAATTCACTTAAGCATGCCTAAGATTTGTAAAAGATATGCTTTGATAATAAAATATTTAAAAATTGAAGAGTCTAAATGTAAGAATTTTGACATTAAATATAATCATGGATTTCAAACTTAAAGGCAATTACGAAGAAGAATTCGCTCAAAGGATGAATCTTATGACTGAAGCTTTAGAAAAACCAATTGGACTACAAGGTAAGTTTGATAAATATACTCTAGATGATGTGTCTGAGAATTTCGATAAAGAGGCGGCTCTAGACTTTATTAATTCACTGCAAACAGAGATAGTTACAGAGAAAATTGAAAAATTGAATATAAACAATCAGTCTTATTGTGTGATAGGAAGAAAAAAGAAACAGAGAGATAAGATGATAGTTGAAGATAAAGAAGAACAGAAAAATAGAATTATTTTAAGTTTTATGGATATTGACTAGTTAGATTATTTGGCTATGTCTATAACAATTTGATGCTTTTTTTTTCTTTATTAGATAAGATTTTCATTTAAAACTTAAGATATAAATTATGATTTAATTGCATAAATACTTTTAATCTATTGAATTTTTATATGGTTGAATAAAGCATTGTTAATAAAATAAATTATTCGATTGGTATATTTATAAATGGAAACGATGTTTATCTAAGCTCATTCCTTGAAAAATGCAGTTTATCAATTAAAATGCATATCTTTCAATATTTTCATATCTTATATCCTACAAAAAACCTGATTATCCACAAAATCTCATAAAACTCTTCAAAAAAAATTATTTCCATAATAAAAACAAATTAACCCTCCAATTTTCCTTATTACAATCCTTATTATAATAACTACACAAAACTAATCATCTAATTCTAAAACTAAACTTCAATATCTGACTACCTATTCTTCAACAATTTTTTATCCCCTAAACAAACTCTTAACTTCATCAACCCTCTCTATTCCAATATTTCGCAATACTCTAAATAATATCATAATTTTCTAAATCAATCATTTCATCAATCTAAATTTAATCATTATCAACCCAGACATCAAAAGCATATATTAAATCTAAGTAATTTAAACTGCTCTGGTGTAAATCTTAAGACTGCGATGTGGGTCACCAACTCTCTGAATAGTTCCTCTGGCTTCAAGTTCTTGAAGAGCATGTCTAGCCAACGAAGCGCTGATTTTCAGTTTGTCAGAAACAACAGCAGCAGTAATCATTTTATTCTTTACTGGGATTTCATTAACAAGCTTATCGTAAGTTTCCTGATCAAAGTACACAGCACTATCTAACTTATCCTTAATCTTTGACTTGGACCACTTCTTTTTCTTGTTCTTATCCCCTCCTCCAGCATTGGAAGGTTTAGAGAGCAGACTTACCTTCTTAGATTTGTCTGGCTTCTTTTCGTCTCCCTTTCCTTTAGCCATTTATTATTCCAAACCATTGATGCTTATATATGTAAACTTTATACAAATTTTATATTGATTTCTTATAAAAGATCCATAATTTACTAGAAATCTTTGTGATGATAATAACGTAAAAAGATTTAAAAGTGATTGATGAATGTTAGGATTAAGATTTTTTGAGGCTGAAAAATATTTTTTATGTTTTGGAGTCAATTATGCTTAAGATTTTTGCGGCAAGAGAGAGTATTGATGCGCTGTGTAGGGCTAATTTATGGGTTTTAGATGATCGGTAAAAGAATTCGCCATCGTATTTTATGAAAATCCATGAGTTTAGGTCGCAAATGCATCCATAAAGTGGCCAGACTGGGTTTTTCCAATATGCTGAATAGACTTCAAAAATATTACTAGTAAAAGCTTGCTCTATAGGCAGTCCTTTGATATGATTATTTTCTCTTACAAGCCTAAATACGATTATTGGGAAACCACCCCTTTTAATAACAAAATCGTGATGACCTTTATGTAAACCCATATCCATGACAATTCTTTCCCCAGATGTAACAGAAACTCCTTCTTCATATGAGCACATTATAAGAGTTCTTAAATAATATTCAACATAAGCTTGCATTGTAATCTCATTTCCCTTAAACCCATCAATATCTTTACTCATCCCTTCTTCACTTTTAAATGTCGAATTATACCTAAACATAGCATTAACTAAGAACTCTTGTGAACTCTGAGGTATCCTTCCTAAATCAGGTTCAGGTAAAATCAATTCCTGAGTTGTTTTCAAGTCAGAATATGATAATCCAAATACTTGATCCAGCTCCTTAGGACTTCTTCTATTAAAAGTTCCGGTCTGAGCTTTAAGCAAATTGTCGACCCTAAGTTTATTTATGGCTATCCTTCTTAGAAGGGCAGCTTTCATATTAAAAATATTTGACACTAAAAATAATTATTAATATCTGGAAATCAACTCAGATAATTCTTGTAATTCTTTTGGATTTGGATTTAGTGATATAAAGTGTACAGCAGCTCCTGCTTTTATCAAGATTTTATCAAGTAAATTGAACTCCCCTTGTAAGTTTTTCCCATCATAAGTTGTCACTGTGATACTTTTAGGAATAATCACAGTATTTCTTTTTGGAACATATAGTGGTATATGCATACCTTTATATTTTGTCATAGATAAAGCTTCAATCCCTGCGCTTTTTAGATTATCTTCAAGAGATTTAAGTTTGGATTTTTGGATACCGTATAAGGCAAAGTTATCTATAGCTTTATCAAACAATTCTCTATCTGAAGAGTATATTGAGAAAATGCCATTATTTTCGAAATAATAAAGCATTATAAGAGCTTTTCTGAAAAAGAGTCTCGACCGGTCTGCATTTTTTACTTTCAATTGAAGTAAGGATTCAAATTTATCGATTGGGGCATCTTTGTGAGCAAGACAATATGCGGATTTTATAATAGCTGAGTGGTTATTAAATTTTAGTTGGCTTTTTATAATAGAATCAAGATTTCTATAAAGCAATGAAGCGAAATCCTCATTTTGAAGGTTAACATCACATACTGAAGCTAGGACGCTTACTATTAAGTCTTTTAATTCATTCCTTTTGATTATGTCTTTGACCACAGTTTTAAAAACTTCTTTGTTGCAAAATCCTCGCTCACCAAGGGCTTGGATAATTTCTACTTTCTGTTCCTCATGAAGTTTGAGGTAAAGCCGTCCTATATCTGAATAAAGTTTTTGAAATACCATTGAATCTTTATAAGGGTATTTACAGAATGCTTTTATACCTCGTATCATATTTACAATGTTAAGCCCATTGTCATCACAAGCAATCCTTTTACCAACAAAGTCAATAAACTTCTCAATAATGTTATGATTGGCTACACTTGAGTTATAATGAATATTTTCCAATATAAAAAATAAATCTTCTATACTAAATGGATTCCATTTCCTGATTTTATCCATATAGCTTTCCATAAAATTTTCATCAGTTTCATCATCCTTAAATGGTACTTGAGAAAAAGCATTGATCCTATTACACAAAGTTTTTGCATCAATCATTTGAAATACACTGACATACTAAATAAAAATTACTTCAGGAATAACTCTTTTATATATTTTTTCCATAAAACTAGGATTACTATGAAATTGGCATAAATAAAAAAAGCTATCATGATCTTTAATATGCTTGTTTATATGAGCATCAAGAACTTTTGTAGCGAGTTTCTGGGTCATAGCACCACAAATAGCTAAATAGCTCGATATTTTCAGAGCTTTAGGTTCAGCAATTTTCTGATCATTGAGGTTTTCAAGATAGTGAATAATGTTAGCCATAAAAGGACTAAAATATTTGTCTAGATTCTTGTTTTTAAGGAAATTAAAGAAAATTTGGGCGTTATACTCGAAATTTTCTTCTTCATAAACTTTTCCATCTAGTTTGTTTATAAATTTAGCTAAAGATTGCACTTCCATCTGGTTGGAATCTTCATGGATATGCCCAAAAATAGGATAAATCGATTCTTCAGGGACTTTTCCATCACAAATTTCTATTAAATAGACTAAAGACTCCAACGAATAATTGTGTCTAAATGTTAGAACTTTAATAAGCTCATTTTCAGAATAAGCTTTAGCTATTTCTTTTAAGTAAACTTTAGAGGTATCAGCACTAAATTTATAGAATTTGATTATATTAGATACAACACAAGGAATGCTTAAAGTCTCATGGTTTTTAGCAAGTAAATTCAAACAATAGTCAATATCTTTGTTTATGTGATGAAGAGATTTTTTGAGTAACCCAACTTCATCCACAGCTTTCAAAAACTCAAGGGCATTACTAAGTAGCTTAGTTGATATAAATGAATGAATCCTATTTATAAGTTACATTTTTTTAGTTTCTACTTGGAGAAGAGCGATGATTTTTACCAAAATATCAATCTTTGAGTTATAGACAGTATTGAAAATCCTCAAAACCTCAGAAATTGGCTTATCTACCAAATGCTTTATGTCTAATTTTATAGAAGGTGGGGTGCTTTTGTTAAACTCACAATGCATCAAACTCTGATAACAAAGAACATAAGCATTATTTATAATCTTCTCTTCTTCAAACATCTTGAAAAACACATTAATGATTTTATTTGGAATTTTTTTTTCTAACTGCATCATATCATCAAATATTTTCCCATAATTCTCACCTTTTAAATTTTCTACAGTAATTTTATTTGCGATATCATTAAAAATTTCACTTCGTATATAATTCGAAACATAAAAATTCTTTTTTCTATTAATCTCTGCAAGACATTCTATCATCCTAAACAAGAATTTTATAGGTAGACTTAGAGTTCTTTCAGTATAAACTGTTGTGAGATATTTAAAACTCACACTTAAAAACGATTTATTTATGCAGTCTGACTTATTACAAATATCAATAACTTTCAAGTAGTCATAGTAGTCAACAAGATCCACTTTGTTTTCTAGTAAATTAACTATTTTTTTTATGCAGGCTGTGGAATTAGGATACAAGTGGTTAGCTTTTGCACAGATTTCTAATACATTTAGGAGTTTTTTACCATTGTAACTTTGAGACATCCTCTTTTCCAGTAATTCTAAAGCTTGGAATAAGAGTTTTTTATTGATACTATTGCCTTTGTTGAAACCTAAATCGATTATAGCAGCAACTTGCTCCATATCAAGGTATTTTGTTGGATGATTGATGAGAAATTCTATGATCGAATCAAAGTATTCAGGAGATTTTGGATTTTTAAGCATGTTTGTCGCTATGATAAAAAGTTCTTCTGTATTTAAAGCTTCGGANTTTGTCGCTATGATAAAAAGTTCTTCTGTATTTAAAGCTTCGGAAATTGTAAGGTCTTTAGTATGCTGCCATATGAGATCATGGATTTCTTTAGATTCTTTAGAAATTCGTGGCTGTTTTCCATACCAAGAGCTATAAAAGATTAGATCTTTAAAGTTCAGACAAGACAAACGGGACTTCAGATTGGTAACAGTATCAATTTCGTCTTCTAAAGGCTGGTAAGTACAAAAATTATCAACTTTGTTGTGAATATTTTCTAGCATATCAGAAAATGGGATCTCAGAGAATTGATTACCTGCTTGCTTTTTCTTGTTAAAAGCTTGCTTTTCCAATATATAAGCTTCAGTAAAAGACCTGCTTGGCATTGCAAAAAAGTATTTTTTAGTGCATCTAAGTAAGCTTCTTATCATATATCCCAAATTTATATTTAAATCATGATTTAATATAATGGGCATATTAAATTTTTAATTTTTCTTAGGAAACATAGATTTTAATTCAGATTTTTATAAAAGTTCTGTTTAAGTTGGATTTGAAAGAATTTCTGGTTGCTTTGTTTAAAAATCTAATCTTTTTAGAGAATTTAGGTAAATATAAATAGGAAGTTTTTGACAAGGGAATGCATATAATTTTGGATAATAATAAATAATTATGCTATAAAAGTGAAGAAAGAAGTAATGGGGATTTTTTAGAGAGCTGTGCAATAGAAAATGGTTTCTATATTTTGTTAATGATAGGAAAATGTCATATGAATATCTAAATTTAAACATTTATCATGTATATATGCTATGAACTTTAACTCCTCAGCCAAGTAAAAAGTCACATAACCAGCGGCAACGAGTGGTTTAACATACCGAATCCGCCCAAAGAAAGAGATCGTAGGACAAACAAACCTCTATCGGACAAGGTTTAAACCATGCCACCTTAACTATCACACACTTTAAACTTTATGAACTTTAACTTTTTGTTAAGTCTAATATTTTTAACCTTTTTAGTTAGTTTATATATAGAAATAACTTGTAAACAAAATTTAAATGGCAAATTTTAGTAGAGTGAACCCTTTCTTATATTCCATAATCGATTTTAGATATAAAAGAGTCATCTAAAAAGCATTAAACTATACTTCCAAACATGAAATTTATAAGGCAATCATTATGATTCCTCTCAAATCCCTACTCCACAATTTAATCCTATTCTCACAGCAAAACCAAAAAAATTTACCAAAAATACTTCAAACATCCTAAGATTTTCAGCTATAAAAATCCTTCTGACCATATCTAAAAATATCCTCTCATAAATAACTATCTCTATAGCGATTTTAGTTTTTTAACTAAAGCCTCATAAAACTTCCCTCTGTCTAAGTTAACTTCATTGACGACAAAGTTTGGTAAACTGCCTTTAGGATCAGCCTGATCAAGTGTAGTCAAATGAGTTTTATTCGCATCTCCAGCAACAGCTTCAAATATCTGAATTCCAAACTTTAGCTCTCCTTTAACACAATCTGCAGTTATTGGGAACTCAAGAGGCGATGATGTAGCCAAGAGCACAATAGTGCTTTCGTCAAGCTGTTGTTTTGAGTAATACAAGTACCCTTCACGTGGTGACACAGGGCCGAAATTTCTAGTTCTTTCAACTCTAATTCTACTACCGTCTTCATATTCTTTAAGATAGTCAATATATCTTATTACATCCCATAAAGTCATTTCAAGATCTTTCCAGTGATTCCAGCAATAGTCAGCCATTTGGGCAAAGGGTTTATTGAAAAAAGCTTCAGTCTTGACTGCATTAATTCCTGAGTCAGTGGGTCTCTGATAAACAGTTATATCAGAATTAGAAGAGAGTTCAGTCCACCCACCGATATCTTGGATGAGGTTCATCCCATCTTCAAAAGCTTGGCCTGCTTTTTCTTGGTTAACCTCGAGCTCTGACGACATTTTTATCCGTTTATTGGTATAGATTAGGGTTATTTAGTTGTATTGGGTTAGTGATTCTAAGTGAAGAATGAAACTTATGGACTAAATTACGTAAAGATTATACAAGGAGCCTACTAAGATTTTTTTTAAAGTTGTCCTGCAAAAGGACATAATTTTTTTTATTAGGTCAGACTTTGGTATACTCTCGCTGGTAACCTTGTCCATAAGGGTGAATATTGGTTCTTGAGAAATCAGATATAATAGTGACTTTATATTATCAATTTGCTCATCATTGCCTTCTACATGTTTTTCAGACTTTATAGCCATCTGAAATTTTGATTTTTTTTCACTTGAGGGCTCAGACTTGCTTTAGCTCTAAAAATTCATTTCTTTAGATTTTTCGCTTCAAAAGTTTTTGTTTTCTTGACATCATCAGCTATCTTTGAGCCCTTTTTCTTTATAGAAATTCTGAGTTCTTTACTATAGTACGAAAACCACTGAATGCTAGGAAACTCAAAGGACATTAAATGAAGTCATATAATTCTTATTATAATTACTTTCTTCTGATCATGTAAGATTTGAATTTCTGCGACTTTTTCTGCTTTGATCGCTCCTCAGGGCTTCCTATGCTCTCAGGTCCTGCTTCTGATAAGTTTATCACATTTATTATGCTCTCACTTTATTTCATAGGTTCCGAGAGTGTTTTTAATAGCTTTATTCCTTTTATAAGTCTTCTAAGATATTCATAATCAGGCACTTCATGTTAATCTATAGTTCGAGAATATTGGATAAACACAACGAATTCTGACAGAGTTCATACAAGTTTATTGTAGATTTTATTTTATATACATTATTCCATTTGATACTTGAAGTGATTCTTGAAGATTGCTGCTATGATAGTCTTCCATTCATTAAAGAAATGGTGATATAAGCTAATGATTTTATATCGTCTTTCTGGTTTGGAGTTTAACCTATGTGGTTGTTGAGAGAAGTATATGTTAATTTCCGGCACTTGAGCAATTGCTTTGATAATGAATATGTATTCCTTTCACAATAAATTTGCGTGCAAGACCGTAGCTACTAAACACATATTGTTATTTGGGCCTATTAGGAGTTGTTGAGCACGATGAACTATACCATATGAATGAATGCATTGTAGCATATATAAAACTTGTATAAGTATAGACACTACTTTTTTTTTAAAGAAAATTTCCCTTGCTGCTTCTGTATTTTACTAAAACTTGGGCCAAGTAACTCCATGATCATATATAAAAATTTTTGCGTTTTTTTTGTCAACTTTTATAGCATATGAGATTTATATATTCAAATGTTTGTCTTATAAAACTATCAAACCCTCCAAAACCTAGCAAGTTTTCAATTAGTTATTGATTTAACACAAAATATTTTCTTGTATTTTATATACAAAATAAATGAAATTATGATGATGATTGTAGTTTAATAAATTATGTGAAATTCAATTAAGAATAATTAAAAAATATATATAGGAAGTATTAGGATGGATGATATACAATATTAGGCTTGAATGTTTTTGAAAGGAAAAACGAAATTGGAAGTTATGCAGTAATTTGTGTGAAAGTGTTTAAGTCTTAAAAAAAATAGGTTTATAATAGATTTATAATATTTTTTATAATCATGCTGACTTACTAGTTCCAAATTTGATCTTCTCCAACTTTCCAAAAGTAATCAATATTTTATTCGCTTATTAAATTATAATTACTATATTTAGGGCCTTATTTTTTACAAATAATTTTATACCATAGCTTAATATTTATCTCCCTTCAGTTCACATTTTACAAGCATTTCGATATTTTCCCAATACATTATCATAATCATGTCTCTACTTCTCTATTTTAAATTTAAACTTAAAACATCATTTCTATAAGTATTTAATTCTATCTATCTAACCAATCCTTGTACTTTTCTCCTTTTAATAACCTTTAACACCAAATAAATCTTAGTCAGTTGAAAAACCACTACAATAATAAAAAAAACTATAAAAGTCAAAGCAGAAAAGCACCTTCCATAATATTCTCTTTGGTTATTTTTGATATTTTTAAAGCTATGCATGCTATCAATTTTCTTAGAATTCTCAAAGAAACTATAATAAATATACCCAAAAGCTACTGAAAACACTATTAGATTAAAAACGAACCCAGCCAGGATTTTTTTAAGGAATACAATATGCGAATTTGTTAGAACCATAAGGGTATACAAACTGAGACTAAGGCTTATAATGCAAAATAATAAAGAAAGTGCAAAAATAATAAGATCTGATTTGTGAATAGATAGATATGAATATATATCAGAATATGACACAATCCCGGTTAAAATGATAAGGCTGTCAAAAAAGCAATGAATGCGAAGTAGGGATTTTAAAAGAAATTCTTCAGATGTAATATCAAAGTCATCTGCTATATGTTTTATATCTTCAAATGTATTTTCATCATCTTTGCTAGCTCTTATATCTCTGCTCTCAATTTTTTTTGGATTATTATCCATTGTTTATATGCTATATTTACCTGCATGAATTTTTGTATATAAAGCGCCATACATTTTTTGCTAAACTATTAGCTTAAATGCAAATAAGATAAAAAGTTTATCTAACAGTTATAAATTGTTCCTAGAATTAATCTGAGTATATAAATTTCTGAAATTATATGTTTGCATAAGTTTAATTAAAATCGAATAGTTAAAATATGTATTTTTTAACCAAATCCTTATATAAATCAACTATCCATTCCTAACAAAAATTCATCAACTAAAACTGTAACATATGTTTATTTACCGTTTTTCATAGCAATATCTAAACTAAAATCTTATATCTAACCAAAGCATATAAAAAAAACTTTATAATCGGACCTTCAAAATCCAAAAAATCCTTATCTTTCCCAAATTATCATACTCAGCCTCCTAATTCCATAATTTTTCATATTTCAATCAATCTCTCCCCTCTTAGGCAAACAAAAAAATGAAAATTTTATCATATAAATGAATTGCTATAAGTGCGGAGAAGCTGGACACATGGCTCGAAGTTGTCACCTTGCTGAGAACCTCTGCTATAACTGCCACAAATCCGGACATCAAAAAAAAGACTGCACTGAAGCACCTAAATGTCACAAATGCGGTAGTAGTGAGCATATAGCAAGAAATTGTGATAAGCCAGATACAAGACCTGAACAAGGCTCTTCAAGGCCTAGAAATCAATATGGGAATTCTGAGAGTAATCATGGGAGAAGACCTGATTCTAGAGGAGCGAAAAGTTGTTATAATTGTGGTGAGGCGGGTCATATTTCTAGGGATTGTGATAGGAGAAAAAGGAGGGAAAGGGATGACAGAGGAGATGAGAAAAAGTGCTTTAAGTGCCAAAAGACAGGACATTTTGCAAGAGAATGCACTGCTCAAGTAGAGTAATTAAGGGCAGGACCCTGTCTAGATTATTAAGTATGAATGGAGTGGATACAGGATTGTCTTGATGTGATGCCCGAATTACTCGCAGATTAATGGAAATGGGAATTTATTTGAGATAGTTTGATGAAGGGAAATTTTGAACTTGGATACTGATTTTTATAAAGAGATAAATGCTAATATAGAGTAAAGATCATGGGAGTGATAAATGATTATGTTAAATCTAGAGCTGTAGCCCAAGTTACATTGCTTAAGGTTTTAGTATGTCTCTAATTCATATCCAACCCGCTAAAGGCTTTGATATGGGATCATGACTTTTTTTATTGGTAAGAACTTGATTAGTAAGTCAAGGTTTATAACTATAATACATACTGCTAGAAAATTATTAAAAATGCAAGAGACTCGAGAATCAAAGGGCCTAAGAGAATTCTAGAGGATTTTACAACCACCAACTAAAAAATGGTTGCTTATTCGAAAGGAATCGATAAAGTTTTTGGCTGCTGGCTTTTATGTATTTTGATGATAAGTTGAGCTTTATTTAGGCGGATAAGCTAAAAATATTATCTTAGTTGTGATTAGGCTAATAAGTAGATTTTGATAAGCCAAAAAAGTGCATCAAGAAGAAACAAGTGAAGTTTTATGATAACCCCACAAAAAGATAAGAAAAAATTTGTTTTTTGCATAAAAATATAGGATTATATCAAAAAAAATCTCTCAAAGTTTTTCTCACTCTAGAATGTTATCTTCCACAAATACTTTAAATCCTAATCTCCAAAACCCTTCTAATCTTTATCAACTCTCCTTTTAATCCCATTATTTTCCTCCTACTACTGACTCTTCCTACACCATCCCTCGTTCCTTAAAAATAAAAATTCCATAACCTCCACCACAGACCTAAAAAAAACTCTTAAACCATATAAAAAATTTATCTCATTAAAATCTCCATTATCTCTTTATCATTCTCTAAACAATACAAAATGTCAGACGAAGATTCATCCATGTCCCAGAGTGAAGGTGACTACGAGATGAATGAAGAAGAAGAATCCTCAGAAAATGGATGGATTCAATGGTTCTGTTCTCTTGAAGGTCACGAGTTCCTAGCTGAAGTATCTGAAGAATTTATTCATGACAGTTCAAATTTATATGGATTCAAGTCTAAAATACCAAATTATTCTGAAGCCTTAACGCAAATTATATCAGGATCAATACCAAGTGAGCAAGATTTACAAGATGAGCAATTTCTAGAGCTTTATCAGAGCTGTACAGACCTTTATGGTATGATCCATGCGCGCTTTATCCAAACTCCTCCTGGATTAGCTATTATGAGAGAAAAATATTTAGCTGGAAGGTTTGGATCATGTTCTAGAGTACTTTGTGAAAGGCATAATGTTATTCCTATAGGTATGTCTAATGATATTAGAACTTCTAGAGTAAAAGTATTTTGTCCTCGTTGTCAAGATGTTTATTATCCTAAAGATCGAAATGTTGAAATGGATGGAGCATATTTTGGGAACTCTTTTCCACATATTTTACTACAAAGTTACCCTGATATGTACCCTTTGCAAGATCATAATAAGTATGTGCCAAAAATATCAGGATTTAAAGTCCATAATGGCAGAGGACTTTATGCGGAAAAATGCGAAACCAAATATAGGACAGAAATAGTATAGGTAAATTAATAGGCCTATAATTGTTTTCGGAGTAAATGACTTATCTAGTTAAAATTTCTATAAATTCTTTTCGCTTTCGGCTTTTTTATTACAAGTGAGTTGTAAAAGTCCTCAAACCATTCTGGAATCTCCTGATTACACTCGTAAAGTAGACTATAAAGTTCTTTGACTACAGGTTTATTTTTCTCATTGATAAAAGATATGGCAATCCCTTTCTTCCCAATACGTCCAGTCCTTCCAATCCTATGCACATAATCTTCAATATTATTAGGCGTGTCAAAGTTTATTACACAATTCACATTTGGTATATCAAGTCCTCTTGCCGCAATATCTGTAGCTACCAAAATATTATACCTTTCATGTTTAAAGTCACTTAAAGCTTTTTCTCTCTCAGGCTGTGTTCTATCTCCATGTAAAGTTGTACATCCATAATCCATTCTCCTCAAATACTCACAAAGAAAATCAGCTGATCTTTTAGTCTCAACAAATATCAATATAAGTCCTTTTATATCTTTAATTTGTTGATTAAGAATTTCTCTCTTTTCATTTTCATCTACCATAAACAGTTTTTGGGTGATGTTATCTGTAGTTGACCCAACCCTTCCTACAGACAAAAAAATATAATCTTTCATCAAATCAGCAGCCAATAATTGTATGCTTTGTGGGAATGTCGCTGAAAACATGCCTGTTTCTCTAACTTTGTTCATTTTTTCAAGAATCATGACTATCTGAGGTTCAAAACCCATATCTAACATTCTATCTGCCTCATCTAATATCAGATACTTGACTAAATTTAAGGTTATCCTTCCACGATTAGTGAAATCTATAAGTCTACCAGGTGTAGCGACTATAATATCAGCACCTCGGTCAAGTTCTCTTGACTGGATTTTAGGATCTGCCCCTCCATAGACTACAACAACTCTTATCCCAGTTCTATAAGTAAACTTAAGTGCTTCTTCATAAATCTGTATAGAAAGTTCTCTTGTTGGAGCCATTATCAGACTAACTGGAACTGCTCCACGAACTGTAGTTTGTGATTGAGGAGGACCATCATTTAGCATCTTGGCTACTATTGGGAACAAATATGCTGCAGTTTTACCTGAACCAGTCTGGGCACAAGCCATGAGATCCCTTCGTTGTAAAGATACGGGTATTGAATACTTTTGAATAGGTGTAGGTTTATTATAACGGAGTTTTTTGATATTTTCTAATAGAGTCTGATGAACTTCACAATCTTCGAAACTAGTCATTTCTGGGAAATTCTCGCTGATATCTATTGGCATGTTTTCTTCAAAACCTTCACTTTCCAGTTTCACCTGTGAAAAAAAAGCTTCAGTCTCAGTTAAGATTTTGGTATCTAATAATCCATTTCTTCTATCACGTCTTCCCCATGAACTTTCTGCTGATTCTGAATCTTTTTTATTTATAAAAGCTTCGAATTTAGAAGTCTGTGTTTCGGAGGCTATAAGTCCTCTTTTGTGAGGAGGAATATATTTCCCTTTGCATTTGGCTTCCATATATATCGATAAGAGTTCATTATTATTGGTGAGAAACATTCGATCCTAACTTAGATGCTTCCTAAGAATGCATAGATATCTTCAATAGAATGAAGATGAGCAAGGATATTGTATTAAAAATCGAAAAACAGACTACAGTTGTTATGGACAAATTTGGAGGACTAAATGCTACCGAACATGAAACTAAGCAATTTTAGTTACAATCAGCCTAGATTTATGCATTTGATTTTGGAGATAAAATTTAAACATTTGTTATTTATTAGCTAAGTAATATAAAATCTTTATGAATGGAGTTCTTAAAATAAGTCCTCCTTATAATAATACGATTCTAAGTTTTATGCATTTTAATAATACGATTCTAAGTTTTATGCATTTTAATATTAATTTTAATTTTCTGTCTAGAAAAATAGCTTTGCAACTTTAATTGAGATTTTTCAAAATTAACTAAGAAAATCAGCTTAAAAGTCATATTTTAGATCTTAACTCTTATAATATAACTTATTTAATACAAGCTTAATTAATTCAACTTCTAGTATCCTACGATGCTATTAAATAATTGAATTTATTTCATTAAATTTTTTTAAGTAAATAAAAGTTTTAAATTCTCGGTCTGTAAATTACTGATTACTGTTTAAGATATTATTTATATAGCTAATTCTTAAATAGGGTTCCTTAACTGTAAACTCTACACCCCTTAACAAATAGCATAGCATAACATATAGCTAATTATAATTATTTTTATAACTTATAATTATCATTTCTTATTTTAAGCATTATTTACTAACAAAATACTTATAAATAGTGACTGATTCATATAATCAGTACCAGATGCTTATCCAAAAATTTAAATGATGAAAATTGGTATAAAATATTTATGGTTTTTAACTAAGAATAAAACTTTGCAAATAAAAAAATTCTATAAAAAATATTACCCAAATCTAAGTACTTTCTTACATCTTTATTTTTAGCATTTAAATGATTGAGCAAATAAATTGCTCATTTTGAATTATAAATTTATTCTTAACTTATAATATTATTATTTAGCTTTAACTTTGTTATTAATCGAATTTACATACTTCTCTATTGTTATATATATTGGTTTATGAAGCGTCAATAGCATAAATATCTAATATGATAGCATATAACCAATTTTAATAGTCCCAAAACATAACTAATTTCCTAGATAGGAATTAAGCATTTCTATTAATTTACAATTGTTATCACTTCTTAATTTAAAACCTAATTATTTCAATTACTATTATCCATATTCTAACCAATTATCTACTTATTACCCTTCAATGCATAGTCCATAATTATAAGTTATATTTTTAAAATGTATTTATTATAAGCTTCTTATGCTAAATATTTAATTTAAACTAGCATAGCAACTATATCTACAAATTTTCTTATTTGGTTGTTGAAAAATATCACGATGCAAAAATAGTATTTTTTAATAATATACAGTAAATATTTGCATCATTATTTATAGTAGTTAAAGCAAAAAAGGTTTTCACAATTAAATTATAGATAAAAATATGATTATAACTTATTTTTTTCATCATTCCACGTTCCAATATACAAAAATAATTGATTTAACCATCAGCGTGCACAACCCCTTATTTTTAATTATAAAGTTTTGACTAAACCATTTTAAATATTTAAATAATTAAAAGCTAGATCGTTTATTTATAATGAATATTAATATGGAGTATTGACTGTAGATTTTGTATCATAATAATTATTATTTAAATAATCTATATACTTTATATTCTATTGTTAAATTCCCAGATTTTTTTATCAAGCTTTATATCAGATATTTTCTTCGCTGATTTTAGATATTTATTCAAGGGAAAATATAATAGCTACTGTAAAATAGCGAAATGAGTTATTAGTAATGGTTTCTATCAGTTATACTACTATTATTTTAATACACATCTAAATTTTAGCTGATTTTTATATTGCTAATGATAATATAAGACTTCTAGTATTTACAAGTGAGATATTAACGAATAAATTTGTTTAGGATGATGATTTTATAGATGAAGTGGCAATTTTAATAGCAAAGCCTAAATTTAAAATAATATTAATCTCATTTAACTATATAAAACACATGATATTATTAAAAAGTAAGTCATAAATATTAACTCTCTGAGAACCCTAAGAAAATAAAGCACCCTACAAACATGAAAACAGAAAATACTATTGTAGTCAAAGCCACAAGCCTATTATTTTTGAAAGCACCTTCAAACATGACAACAGAAAATACTATTGTAGTCAAAGCCACAAGCCTATTATTTTTGAAATCATATTCAGACTTGCTCTTAATAATCTTCTGTGCAGCCAAAGCTCCAATCGGAATAAAAAACCCACTAAGTAACAATACGAAAGCTCCTGAAATCTCCAAAATTAATCCAAGTTCATAAAAAAAGAAAGCTATCATAAATGAGGATAAGATCATTGAAAGTCTAAACATAAACCTAATACTCTACATAAAGCTTACTTTATCATTTTTTCTATCTGAATCATGACCATGGAAAATGCTCATGATATTATCTGAGTAATTCCAACATACTATAGGAAAAGAGCTTAAAATATCTAAAGCAGGAAGCAATACTACTATATAAGCTATAATATATGTCCACCATGATCGAGAGCTTTGTGATGACCCTGCAGAATAATCACGCCAATTAAGTGTGGCCATTTCTTCAGGATCTTCAAGAGCAAAACACAAAAGCACTCCAACAAGTATATAAATCCCATTAAAGGTTAAAATAGCAAAATTAAGGACTTTAGGCAGATTAGTACTTTTATTCTCAACAAAGCTCATTGTTGTAGGAATTATATTTTCATATAAAGACGCGAAGCAAAGGATAAAAAATATTCTTCCAATGTGCTTACCATTAAATATCTCAGGATTTGCATTGTTATTTCCATCATCTTCAAGCTCTGAGTCACTAGCAATAGCATAAATTGTAGTTACTGCAAATATTGCTATTACAAGAAATCTAAAAAGTGTTAAAGTCCCTTGCATCCATCTTTGTTCAGTTATGTCAAAAAAAGCTAGGAAAATCAAAAAAGCTGCAAATATTGTCATATAAGCCCAGTATAATACTCTGCATTCATTGAAAAAAGAGTCATAATCGTAGAGATTGCATGTAAAACCTAAGATTGGCACGTTTGAAGATAGAGATATGGCAAAGACTGAGAAGTATCCAGCTAGAGCTGGAGTTTGGGCAAAGATATAGGCTATGACAAGAAATTTCGACATGAATGGGCTAATTGTGAGTTTGATCATTTCATACAGATCAAAGTGTCGATTTTCTATTAAAGGTTTTATATCGTCTATCTCATTTTCAGAGTCAATATAATTCTTTGATGAATCAGCTGAAAATATATCCTTGAATTGAACTTTGGATACTGAAACTCCTGACTCAATAAGATCAACTATAGCATGTGTTCTACTCCATAAGGAAAGCATAAGGTAAGAGGCAGAATATGATAGTATCAAAATCACTATTTGGCAGGTTATTCCCAAAGCCCATCCAGCTGTGCAATAAGCCCAAGGTATTGCGAGAATCCCAGCACCTATAATGCTATTAATAGTGAAAAAGTATCCTACATACCACTTTTCTGTTTGCTTCATTATGTTATTATTAAATTTATAAACTTTTAGATTGAATTACAAAATAGGAGTATGATAATAGCTCATGCACCAAAATATTAAATACTAATTATTAGCTCTCTGATAATCCTAAGAAAATAAAGCACCCAACGAACATAACAACAGCAAATACCATTGTGGACAAAGCTACAATACGATTATTTTTAAAATCATATTCAGATTTCTCCTTAATAATCTTCTGTGCAGCCAAAGCTCCAATCGGAATAAAAAACCCACTAAGTAATAATACGAAAGCCCCTGAAATTTCTAAAATCATTCCAAGCTCATAAAAAAAAAAAGATATCACAAATGAGCATAAGATCATCAAAGTCCTAAACATAAATCTAACGTTCTATATAAAACTTACTATATCATTTTTTTTCTCTGAATTATGACTATGAAAAACACTCATGATATTATCTGAATAATTCCAACATACTATAGGAAAAGCACTTAAAATATCTACAACAGGAAGCAATACTACTAAATAAGCTATAATATATGTCCACCATGATCGAGAGCTCTGAGATGATCCTGCAGAATAATCACTCCAATTAAGTGTGATCATTTCTTCTGGATTTTCAATAGTATAGCTCAATAGAACACCAACAAGGATATAAATTCCATTAAAAGTTAAAACTGAATAATTGAGAACTTTAGGTAGATTAGTACTTTTATTCTCAACAAAACTCATTGTTGTCGGGATCATATTTTCAAATAAAGATGAGAAACAGATAATAAAAAATATTCTTCCAATATGCTTTATATTATAAATCTCAGGATTTGCATTATTAGCCCCATCATCTTCAAGCTCTGAGTCGCTAGCAATAGCATAAATTGCAGTTACTGTGAATATTGCTACTACGATAAACCTAAAAAATGTTAAAGTCCCTTGCATCCACCTTTGTTCAGTTATGTTAAAATAAGCTAGAGTGATTAGGAAAATTGCAAAAATTGTTATGTATATCCAATATAATACTCTACATTCATTGTAAAAAGAGTTGTAATCATATAAGTTGCATGTAAAACCGATGATTGGAATGTTTGAAGATAGAGATATGGCAAATACTGAAAAAAATCCTGCTAAAGCTGGGGTTTGGGCTAAAACATAAGATATAATAACAAGTTTTGGCATAATCGGCTCCATTGTAAGCTTGGTCATTTCATATAGACATAATTGTCGATTTTCTATAAGAGGCTTTATATCTTCTTGGTCTTTTTCTGAATCAATGTAGTTCTTTGATAAATTATTTAAAAAAATATCCTTTAAAGAGACTTTTGATATTGATACTCCAGACTCAATAAGTAGAACAATAGTATGTGCTCTACTCCATAAGGATAACATAAGATAAGAGGAAGAATATGATAGTGTCAAAATAATTAATTGGCAGATTATTCCCAAAGTCCATCCAGCTGAGTAGTATGCCCAAGGTATAGCAAGAGTTCCAACACCAATAATACTATTCATAGTAAAAAAAAATCCTATGTACCACTTTTCTGTTGGCTTCGGGACTAAGGACATTTATATTATAAAACCTCTTATGGTTTGTAAAACGGTAACTAAAACTCGTTTTGGCTATCTTTTATTTATTTGTATAAAGTGATATGTTCACATAAAGGCCAATATTTTAATACTTTAATGTACACTTTAATAGGCAAAGCCAAAATTCAATTTTCGGAATAGATTAATGCCTTTCAGTAAAAAGATTAGCTGTAATAATCATAGATTTTGAGTTTAAATCTTTAGTTATTAAATAAGAATAAAAATACTCTAAATCAATGCTTTTGGTGCAAGCACCATTTGCTTATAAATGTATATTACAGATGCTAAATCAAAGTCTATTCATTAAATATCACCTATAAGAAATCCTACTATGCGCATTCTCATAGCATTCTAATTCATTTGGTAGTATGCTGAACTCTAATAGTCCTATACTTTATATATAAATCCTAACTTTACAATTAGATTAATAATGTCAAATCATGATTTTATTTCTAAACTAATAACTTGACTACTACTAAATATGATATATTTTCTTATCTGATATAGATTTTTAATAAGACTGTATATTTAAATAATAATTCTTCAACTAGAAGCACTTAAAATATTATTTACTTTATAAGAAACAAAAAATTCTTATTCTAGGATTGCTCAGATTAAAAAGTTTAACTTATTATTTACTGGACAATTTATTCAATATTCACTATTCATGTATAAACCTTAAATATTCAAGCATAAAACCAGTATTGTTGCCGGCCTATCTTAAGATTTATAATTTTTTTGCATAATTAAATTAGATAGAAATATTATTTGTATACTAAAAATTATAACTATACCTTGAAATATGATTTTCATCACATCCAAGCTGTATTTAAGATTTTTTATCAAAAAAATTTATCTTCATGCTTGATTTTATTAATATACATAAATTTCGATTAGCTCTGCAAAAATTTTTTTCCATTTTATAAGACAAAGGAAAAATTATAGAACAATTGACGTAAATTTGGTATAACACGCATTTTTCTTACAAAATCAAGATAGATGAAATAAGAAAAATGCAGAAAATAATGTCAAGCAAATAATTCTGGAAGTTCTCTCTCACTCATCAACCGTTTTTGAAGTACTGAAGGATATCAAAGCAACTGTCATTCAATGGCAAAAAAATTGTTCTAATAATAAGGTTTATCATAAAACTTTTGAATATTTTAATCGTATTTCAGTCACTAAATGCGATAGTCTAATGCACGGCTGGGAATCTCTAATACTAAGCCTGAAAAATCTATTCAAATTCCCATCAGCTAAGAACTTCCAGTTCCAAAAACTGTAGCCGAGCATTATATTTTCTATTTCGACCAGAATGCCAAGGAATTTCATAAGATAAACCTTGAGTCTTTAGCAGCTACTATAAGCTCTTTAATTAAAAGTATGAAACAAAACTATTTCACTAGGGCCTGTAAACTGGATGATAGAATCTATTTTCTTCATAGTGGAATCAACAAACACAATGCATTAAGTGAAGCTTTAGTCTATGAAATTCATTATAACAAGGCTATAAGTGTAGGTAAAACCATTATCAGGAAATTTTCTTAGCATGTGTTTTTAAAAAACAACAAAATTCATGTTTTCAAGTCAGCCTCACCACATTCATTATGAAATGAAATATTCGATTTATTGGCATTTTCATGGTTGAAACTCCTATCTTTACCTTCAAAAGTCTCCTTTTGTACAGCTTTTTTGTTGATGGGAGAAAATTAGTTGCAGGTACTGGAATTGGGTCTTTTTGGGAGTTCTGTTCAGAAACTTATAATTTTACTCTTTTTCCTGATGAAATGTCCTGGGGTATTCCTTTGTGAGAATTTCATTGTGACTTGTGATGGATTCGTTGAGATTTGCTATAAAAATTTAGAGTTAAGGGTTATCAAATATCCATGTTTTTATATTGTTGGGCCTTTGGCTATTGTAATAAGCAAAAGATGCGGAAATTATTTGTATTATTTTGATGCGAAGAAGAAATTAATGTGCTGATGCTGTAGGAAAGAAATTTGAGGAAGTTGATTTAGCTTAAAAAGTGTTTTAGTAGTAAGAATTTAGTTTTTTTGTGTTGGATTTTTAAGAAGTAGAAATTATGAGAAGACTCTTGCAAGATTTTAAGAGTAGTAGAAATTATGAGAAGGTTCATAGTTCTTGCTATGAAATCTATTGGAATAAGATTTTGATGCTAGTTGGTTACGAGAAAGAGATTTTCAAAGTTTGATAAATTAGATGTGCAAGGGTAGTTAGAATTTGTTTTAAAGGCTTTGGTTTTTTAAAGAGATCTTGTATTTAGATATAATTTATTAAGATTTATATATTTAGTAGTAAACTCAGTAGTTTATGAAAATTATTTTCCCTTTATATAATTTATAATTCTAACATATTTTAATTTCAATATTTAATTTGAACTTTAAAAGTCATTGAAGCATTCATTGCATTAATTTGAAAATGCATGAGTTATATTTCTATAATATTTTTTCTCATATATAGTCCGCTTGCCAGTCAATAGTTCAAAGCATTTGATTAGTTCACTTAATTTAAATTATTTTTACCTAATTCAAAGGAAAATATAAAGCATGCATATTTAGTATATGATAAGTATAATCACCTATTATAAAAGAAAATAGTTTTAATTATCTATAAGTAATTATAAAAATAAACTTCTATCTAGATTCAAATAACAAATTTTAAAGCATGCATTCTATTTATTCAAAAAATCATCTCAAATTCAAAAAATGCTCAATCTTTCAACTTATACATTTAACCACACTTTAATAACCTCTTCAAAAATTAAAAATATTAACAATATTCTAAATCCTTTCAACTTATACACTTAGCTACACTCTTAATAACCTCTTCAAAAATTAAAAATATTAACAATATTCTAAATCCTTTCAAAGCTCTGCTAATTACGCTATTTATCCATATGGAAAAAAATCCTAGAATATAATTTTTCCGATATGAATGCATATTCACATGTAATTTTACAAGTTATATACATTTTATACAAAATCTTTTATCATCGTAATTTGTATCATTAGCTTTATTCTTAAAATTTAAATTTATATATATCTATATGATTCTTTTAGAACTCAAGAATTAACTGAAGAATGACACAATAATCATCACCTTTTGAAAAAAGCTGACTTTTGCTAGTATTATAATCACAGACTAATTATAACGGGATAAAAATGATGTTCAAAATCTGGTGCTTAAAGTTTTTAGTTGTATCTATTAGATAATCATAGAATTCCCATAAGAATTATTATTTTCTTATGAAATAATTGCATGGATATTAAAATATCAATAACTACATTTAAATACTTAATCAGCGAATCAATAGTATCTAGAAAATATAAATTAAATCTCGACATTTGGAGGCATAGTCAGAGACTCTAAAGATAAATTTTTTATCAAAATTGTTAAAATAGGAAAAGATTAACTTCTTGAAGCTATTTACAATTGACAGATGCACTATTAAAAGCCTCGAAGGTTCAACAAAGGGTAGAAATTAAGCCTGCAGTTAATCATAAAATCTCAAACACACTAATTTCATATTATTATATTACTAGTTTTTAAATTTACCATCCTAAAAGTTTTCAATACTATCAAATACCCCAAAAAAGTTATTTCTATAATAAGTATGCCCATTCACAGAACTACTCACATTAATATTCGTCATATCCTTAACATCACCACTTCCAAAAGCTGATTCGCCTGTAGCAATCTTAAAGCAAGATTTCAAAATCCAATCATTTTCCGAATAGCAATTCACATATTTCCCTGTTACAACATTTTTGAATTTCTGCATATAAACTTCATTTTCCTTAGGTATAGCTGATCCCATCAATATCAAATCGTGTATTTTTTTAGTGCATGTATGAGAAAGTTCTTCAAGACAAGACAAAAGTACCATTGTCCCAAGAGAAAATCCTACAAGAGATATAGTAAAATAAGCAAAGTCTTCATTCTGAAGTATATAAGCTAGAATCTTTCCAGCAATAACAGCTGATCTCATGTGATCAAGAAAATGCCCTTTAAAAGGAGTCACTCTTCCTAGCAGCTCTGAAAAGAATCCCTGATCTTTTGGATAATCTTTTTTATAATGGAAAATATTCTTCGCCATATGCATTAGACTTGAAGAATCCCAGACATATGAAAAAATGCTGCTTTCTGGATATTTCTTCAGTAATTTCATCCAAGAAGATATATTCTTATCAAACTCACTCAGATACCCTGACACGCATATTATAATATGCATAGATTTTTTTTTTGAAATATTTTCAAATTTGATATTTTGTGGCATACTAGCTGATAAAAGTTTCTGAACATTGAAAATCCTACACTCAAACACTTTAAATATATTCTTAACTTCTAAACCTCGGAAATATTTTGCATAATTCAAAGTTTCGGGTAGGTTAAATTGATTGAATATTTCTGGGACTACGCTTTCTATGATTTTTATAGGCAGAAAAGTGTTTTCTTTTAACCCTGGCATTTTTTCTAGATCTTCATATAGAAAGATTTGAAAATTTTTGCTGAGCTGTCTGAGTTTTTCCCGATATTCTGGTAAATATTTGATGCAAAAACAGAATGTTTTTCCTGGGATAGGGAGGAATTCAGGTAAGAGTTCTGCATAAAGAAGGAGTAAAATTGTATAGGTTTTGAGCTTTTGGTTAATACTAAGAGGCCGCCACTCACAATCTGGTATGTAGTAAATATTGCATATATCTTGAAAGGCATTGATAAGCTCATCGACTCGATCGTTATTTTCATGTTGGGTTTTTAATAAATGGTAAACCATGTTTATAACAGCATGATCAGCTAATAATATACTCCAATTGTCTTTAATACTTATTAAAAAATCTTTTATGCAGATCTTTATGCCATCTAAAATAGTGCTTTGGATTTCTTTTAAAAATCTTGAAGTGACAAGTTTTTCAATCAGGTTCTGGTTTTTAACTGGGAATAAGTTGAAAAAATTATGTTGCTCATACATAATTTGAATATTTGAAAGCCCTGAACTGGTAAAAAGGTCTTCCAGTATAATTTTAATATTATCTTTAGATTCGCTTACTAAAGAAAAAAACACAGCAGCAAAATAAAAATCTTCTTTTCTTTTCAACATCCCATTTAGTAAACTTTTATAATAAGTTTGCTCACATAAAAATATTATTTCACCTCTAAAATCTGTGCTGCAGTACCCAAAAATATTTATAATGAATTTGTTTGATTGGGTTATGGACTCAATTGGGACTTCTGGTATTCCTTCATTTTCTAATTCTTCATTTGAGATTTTTTCAGCTATTTTTCGGCCTAAGTCCTTATACTTTTTTGTTTCAATGTTTAAAATTGCTTCTTTATTGGCTTGATTCACAATTTTTATTAGTTCTGAGACAGCTATATTGGACTCGCCTATGAGTTTTATGATTTTTTCATGAGCTTGATCTATTGGCATGGGGTATGAAAAGTTCTTTATAACTAATCGTAGATGTTCTACCATAAAATTATTAGCAATGGATTAAGATTATGATTTTATATTTTCAAATTAGGGACTACGCATAAAATATTTTACATTATCTTAGTAATTATAAATATTTCAATGATTTCAAGCAAATTATATCCCTTGTAAACAAAAACATCATTAGCCTAATTAAATTTCTTTCAACAAATATATTTTATAGCCGTATATTTACCACTTTTTATCGCAATAAAAATCAATTTAATATCAAAAGATTTTATAAATGGAATATGGGCAAAAAACTATTCAGATTAATTTTTCGTTGCCAAGCCCAAGGGCCTTATTGAAAATTGCTGACCAGAGAAGGGAAGAGCGTGCAAAGAAAAGGAAAGAAGATTATGAAAAATCTCTGAGAATCATTTTACCTTCAGGAAATAGACATAATACAAATACCACTAGTAAAGTGAGAATTTTTTTTAAGTCATTATGTTTCTGCTGCTATAAAAAGGCTAAACATGTTAATCCTACTGATTGTACAATGATATTATAGTCATTAAGAAAGTACTTTAAAATCTAATAGACGATATAAATAAGATATAAATTTCTTTCAATTTCAAAATTATAAGAAAATCTTAAGGGATATTATTGATTAATAAATTTAATCTAAATTTCATTCAGGGTTTTTAGTTATGCTTTTCGAATAATGTAAATTGTTTTAATTTTATCTTTAGTTAAAGTAATTTTTCAATATATTAATTTAAATTTTCGTTCATACTAAATAGTATCTTACATTGAGTATAATCTTTCTTTATAAATCATGCTGTAGTCTTCCTATTATATATTACAGCTGCAAACATCATTAAATTTATAACTTAAACTTTATTTCCCTTCAAGTATATTTATTTATATCATTAAGTTTATATATTTTTAACCATATAAGAAATATTCAATTACATAATAAAAACAGTATTTTTTTTCTAATCATAGCACAATACAATTATTTGCTAGCTAAATCAACTTAAATAAGATCCTTATAAAAATTTATTTTAAAAAATGACTATTTCTTTCATCTTCTGAGCTCTTAGCTTTTGCATTCGCAATTATCATTTCAGTAAGTGTTTCTAATTGACTTTCCAAGTTATCGAATTTATTATGAACAGAATTTTTCGTATCATCAAAAAAACTTTGTCCTTCAAGATAACTAGTATCACATGTGCCTCTGGTTTCTGGAATTTTCAGCTTAGGCAAATAAGGTTTTCCTGCAAGTTCATCATAAGTATATAATCTTCTTACTTCTACAATTTCCAATACATCAATAATTTCTCCTTTTGCAAGATTGTTTTTCCTTTTTCTCTTCCTAGCTGTTTCNATTTCCAATACATCAATAATTTCTCCTTTTGCAAGATTGTTTTTCCTTTTTCTCTTCCTAGCTGTTTCTCTTATTTCCTTTGAAACAAATGGGTATTGCTTCATCATATAATCAAATGTATCCTTTGCCATAATAAGCAAATGGCTCTGCTGAAGAGTAACAGCACCGAATTCCCTTGGTATCTGCTCAATAATCTCAATTTCGCCAAAATACGCCCCTCTAATCATATCCTTAAAACTCAGTCTTTGTGCCCCATATATAAAAGTTACCCTTCCTTCAGCAATAAAATACATCTCATCCGCATATTTATCTTTTTTATAAACAGTTTTCTTAGGTGAATAGTACTTATGAGCCAATCTTGGGAGTATATCTGATATAAAAGCTTTGCTTTTTTTCCTTTTATCATTAAAAAAGTCGATTTTCCTTGCTGCA
Organism: Stentor coeruleus; assembly: GCA_001970955.1. NCBI lineage: Eukaryota > Ciliophora > Heterotrichea > Heterotrichida > Stentoridae > Stentor > Stentor coeruleus. The sequence goes on along the minus strand of MPUH01000194.1, from coordinate 3,496 downwards.
CAGTCATACATTGCCATAGAAATTTTGTATCTAAGATTCTTCGAAAGACTCTCAATTAAAGATATCCTTTCATTGCTGTCCAAAGTAAGCTTCAAGAGTTCTTTTTGGAGCTTTTTTTTTACCTCTCTGCCCATTTCATATGGAAGTTGAGTATTTCTTATAAAAAGTTCTAATAAGTCTAATTTGCTACGTATTGCTTCTTGTTTTTCATCGAGAGAACTTAAGACTGATGATAAAGATCCAACAACTAAAGAGTAAAAACCAATGCCGCAGACCATCCATATTATAGACAAAATGAGTTCAGGCTTAGTCATTGCAGTTATATCCCCATAGCCAACTGTTGTTAGCACAGTACAGGCCCAGTATAGACTGCTTAAATACTTCTTCCCATTCTCGCTATCTAACAGCAAATTCCTCACAATCCATGTCTTTGGAGAAAAATCTTCAACTCTAGCTGACATATACCACATGCAAGCTATAAAATGTGTCATAAGCAAAACTATAAACATCCCCAAGATTAGCCTAGTCACCCCTTGATACAAATTAAGCACTGAAAAGTAATCTAAAGCCTTAGAATAAAGCCCGCTCAATTTCTTAGCCTTAATAATCCTAACAACCCTTGTAAGCTTCAACAACCTCGGAGTTGTATTAGAAGTATCTGTAAGCAAATGAAAAGGAAATATTGATATAATATCAAAAAAAAGTGTAGTCTTAACATAATGCTTTATAATCTTCATCCTTGTTCTAATCAATTGTCCATTCTTATTTACATATGCAGTGTTCAAAGTTACAAAAATATCAAAAAAAAAGAACAGGTCGACCATAAACTCAACCCAAAAATAAGGTGTCCCTATTGTGAATTCTTCAAAAGATATGAGAAACGGCAAAACTGTAAAAGTATATAATATGAGGACTAATAAGATAGTGTTCCAAATAGCATTAAATTTGCCATCAGGCTTGAAAATCCACTTGTTATTTAATCTTCCTGCAGAACCTTCAACACGATTAATCATTACTTTGTCATCCATGATTTCTTGAAGGTTTCTCTTATAGTAATCATCTGCATCAAAAAGCGTACACCCAGTGCCGTAGACTCTTATATCATCAAGCATCATTTTCCATAGTCTAAAACCTCGAAGTTTTATTAATGCCCTTCTGAAAACAGCTTTCCATTGCTTATCTGGAGGTGTTCGACTCATATAATAGTCTCTTCGATAGTCGGAAAGACTAGCATTTACGCAGCTCTCGCTTTCTTGGAAGCTTATCATATTTTCCTCTTCGCTTAATTCTACACTTGAAGAGTCAACTCTTAGAGTTCGGTAAATATACCTTTCCATAATTTATTTAATATGTTATTAAATTCTATTAACTTTTAAAGTTGTGAATTTGGATTTGGAATCAGGGTTTTTTTTATGCTAGAAGATTAAGAGATTGAAATAAGGATTTAATTAAGACTTTAATAAATCCTCATTGGGAATTATTTATAAGATCTGGGAACTTATATAGAGATTTAAACCTAAAGAAAATCCTTATTGACCGTTCTTGCTATCCAAAACTCATCGATTTTTCTTGTGCTAAATACATCCAAGGTAGAACATATACACTAGTAGGCACATCTCATTATATATCCCCAAATGTTATAACTGGTAATGGGTATAATTTTACTACTGACTATTAATCTTTAGGTGCAACTCTCTACAAAATCCTGTAAGTGATTTTACCTTTTGGGAACTCTCAAACTTGAACTTGATTTGTTGATCTTAACTGTGACTTCCTTTCAACTAAATAGATTAAAGGACTTTTTATGCCTGTTATTATAGATTATACTAATGATGCGAAAAAAGCACTTATGGAATATAAGAAAATCACTGATGAAATTCCCAAGTATGAGAACCAGGAAGGATTTTACATCCTAAGGTTCAATGTTGATAATAAATGGGATGCTGATTTTTAATTTTATATTTAAGATGTTTACTGTGTAATTGTTTGCATATGTGTAATGGTTTGTATATACTTTTATTGAATTGAGGAGTTTTTGATGTTAGACTGATTGAGTTTATAATATGGATTAGAGGTTAGGATTTTTATAAAATTTGGTATTATTGTATCATTAAAATATTTTTAGGTAATTTATGCTATTTTAGAAGTCTTAAGGTCAAAATAACTATGCTTATGAATAACAAATTTATACATTCACAGCAATAATAAATAGAATGCTATAGAATTTATCTTATAGTGTTTACAATTTATCGATATAAATTAAATAAACTTTTCATTTAATATTTTCCAATAAAAAACTTAATTCATAAGCATTACTTATTTTATTGTAGTGCATTATAGTATAATTCCTTTGAGTATTTTATATTTTCACTAAAACCTTACTTTATTATAGTGCATTATAGTATAATTCCTTTAAGTATTTTATATTTTCACCAAAATCTTACTTTATTACGTAAAATTATTTGTAAGATTTAATTATTATCTACTATAATATGGATTTATTTTGCCTATATTACTATGAAGCTTTCAACACTAAATTGAACTTACCTATGGAGCTTTAATGTAAACATATACTATGAAATTCATGTATTCGATTCTTAAAAGAATATCGACATCCTCAAGTATTTCCTTTAGGTAATGAAATCATTTATTATTCATCTGCAAAACCTTGTCAAAACCTTCTTAAGCTTATTATTTATGTTTGCCCTGTTCACAAATCGCAGTTTATAACCTTTTGCAAAAATCATTTTCAGCTTTTATGCGAGAGCTGTTTAGAAAATCATCAATGCTACTTGAAAATTGTAAGAAGTATTGATGAATTAGAAAACTTTATGAATGATTTGATAAGTAANAAAATCATCAATGCTACTTGAAAATTGTAAGAAGTATTGATGAATTAGAAAACTTTATGAATGATTTGATAAGTAAATCTAAAATAAAAGCAGAAAAAATATTAGAAGGGAGCAAAAAAATATTTATTGAAGAAATAAATGATGGAATAAGCTGGATAAAGTATGAAGTTAATCATATGGTTTTAGATTTAACATATAAAAAAGAAAATATAAGACAAGTATTAAATGAATTAGATTTTATGAGTATAGAAAAACTACTATATGAAATAAGGGTAAATATAAATTTAATAGAAAAAATTTTAGAGCCAAAAAGTATAGATTCAGAATGTAATGAGGCTAAAGATATTCAAATCTGTAACATTAAAAAATCTTTTATGGAATTAATCCATGAATTCTGGATTACTAGGAAATGAAGTCTCAGCTATTGAAATCAAATGTTTTGTTTATAAATGGATTTATAGGCTTATGCTTTATCTTCATAAATTTACGCATGCTCTAAAAATACTAAGCATCAACGTATTATTTATAAGTTGGCATTTGCTAGAGAAAAATTATCAAAAAGTCTCATAAAAGCTAGCTTAAGCATTTAAGCTACCTTCTATTTATGATAGTGCATATAATTAAACTAAATATTACTGCTTATA